>JAWWMK010027097.1:0-15343 GCA_035047105.1 Galeopsomyia nigrocyanea
GAAGAGCAGTTATCAGTAAAAATGACCGAGAGAAGAAACTCAGTTGAATTTTAAAGTAAAAAATTAACTTTGAGATCATGGATTACAAAAAAAAAATAATAATTTTACACAGCATAAAATTCAAAATTAAGTTTTCATTATGGCTCGTAAATCAATGAATTTGTCTAAAGCGTTACGCTTCATGTCGGTCGAAGAAAACGAAGGTGACTGTAACAATAAACAAAGAGAATTAATAACGGCTATGACAACCGAACTGACCGAATTGTATAAAACCCAAGAAAGGTTAGATAGAAAAATAGATAAAATACTAGAGCTTCTGGAGATAGATCCTAACAAAGTCAAGTTACTAAAAAATCAAATGCAAATATTACCTTGCAAAGAAGAAGTTACTGATATATTCACAAAATTTGAAAATTTGACGGAACAATTAACGGGATTGCAAGATGCAGTAGACAAAACAAATCAATCAAATGATGAGTTAACTGTGACGCTAAGACGCGTGGTAGATTCCAATCAAAAATTATCACAGGAAGTACAGCAGTTGTCAGAGTTAAATAATGATGAATTGATTGCGATTGTTAAACACGGTTTGCAAAAACAAATCGATGAAAACTACCAAGAATAAAAGACACTGATCGAGAGTATAAAAGATACTCAGAACAGTACCAATGCGAGCGTTTTTGACGCGAGTAAAATCATATCTAAATTGCAAATTCCTATTCCACATTTCAAAGGCAATGAGACCGAAAGACCAGTCAAATTTTTAAATGATCTTGATAAGTATATAACTCTAAAAAAAATTCCCGCCGAAGAACGCATAAATCTTGTATCGCAAGCATTGATCGAAGGCGCGCAAGACTGGTGGTATATGTACGAAGCTCGTACGAACGATTATGATCAGTTTAAGCAAATATTCAAAGAAAAATATTGGAACGCACAACTGCAACGTGTTACTCATAGGAAGGTTGAATTCGGACAGTATTACCATCGCGGTAAATCGAGTAGGGTAGAATATGCCACGACAATTTTTGGTTATGCAAAAGAGCTAGAATTGGCGTACTCAGACGCAGAAATTGCGGAAAAATAGTCGGAGCATTTCGAAAAAAATATCAGGCACGCGTTTGTAGCCCAAAACCCTAAAACTCAAAATACTTTGTTTCAGATTTTGGCAGATTATGATAATGACGATAAAAGAGCGTTAGTGCGCAAACAAAATCAGCAGAGTATAAACGAGTTAAAAGCAAACGAAAACAAAGAAACTCAGTCAAAATTCAAAACAAAATCCTAATGCTCAGTAAAGTCAAACTAACAAACCGTGGCAAAATAAATATACAAAAGCTACTCAACTCCAAGGCGTCAAAGCTCACAAACAGAACGAAATCAATGCGATCAAAATTGATTCAGAAAAACCATCAATGAGTTCGGAAAACTAAAGATAGTTGTATTTTCAGACTCGGATAGTACGCAAATAAAAAATAAGCGAAGTGCAACTGGGCGTAAATATCCAAATAAAATTGAAATGTTGCCTATACAATTAGTAGCTATTTGTGATTATGATTCATGCTACAACATTGATTTCGACGCGCAGATAAGTCCATGTCCGGCAATTACCGTTATGCTTAACAGAATTACGGTGGACGCGTTAATTGACACACGTAACGAAATAACTGCTATTTTGAAAAATTCTACAATAAAAATATAGATTTTTTTAAGTCATGTCCTACTTGTTAAAACTGCGACAGGCAACAAATCAACATGCATGAAAGTACAAGTTGTGATTTCCACTAAGATTAAAAACTTTACACTGAATCTCACGTATATCGTGGTACCAAATTTAATTAAAGATTGCGTATTAGGATATAATTATCAGCAAAAACTAAAAATGTTAATTAATACCGAATTGAGAAAGATCACGTTTAAAACTAACGATATGGATTATTGAATGCCGAATTTGTTGATAAAGAAATAGATACAGATATGTATGCTTCATTGCATATAATAGAATATAATGAAGGCGATAGTGACCATAATTCGTTATACTCTAAGTTGGATCATAATGAAGGCGAAAATGACCTTAATTCATTGTATCCTAAAGCATGTAACGGTGGCGATAGTGACCATAGACCATTACATGCGAATCAAGCTACTGCAGATTCTGTCAATCCTATGTTCTTGAACTCAAATGAAGGAATTGAACAAAAAATAAATAAATCAACAAAGTTATCATCAGGGCAAAAACCGAAGCTCATCAAGATAATTGCAAAACATAAACTAGAATCTCTCATCAAAACGGGATTAATTATCAGGATAGCCAGATGTAACATTGCACTTTGTAAAAGTGCAATGAGGGGTTCGGAATTCGATGTACTTAGTGAAAGAACCTGGGGTATTTGAGTATCGGGCGCGGGGAAGAAACTCAGTTCATTCATCGGGTTGCGACTTGCGAGATTTCATCGTCGCTAGAGCAGACGCCATGCCGCCTAACTAGGAATACTCTCTCGTAAGCGCGTGTGCGATGTAGGTGTGATAGGAAATGGTCTGTTATTTAGTTGAAGTCCCCGTCTGGGACCATTTTTTTCCCGAATCGATATATAACTATTCAACCTTTTTATGACCATTTATATTCGGCTATTTCGATAAAAATCGATAATATCGACCTCTAACGCCCTACGTCTATACCTAAACTACTAGCAACCATGAAATAAATCATATCTGCGTCTTCTATGACGTAAAATGAAGGACCCTTTTTATTCCTGAATCGATATATAATTATTTAACCTTTTTATGACCATTTATATTCGGCTATTTCATCAAAAATCGATAATATAGACCTCTAACGCACTACATCTCCACCTAAACTAGCCACAACCATAAAATAATTTATATATGAGTCTTTTATAACATAAAAAAAGAACCCTTTTTATTCCAGAATCGATAAATAATTATATAACTTTTTTATGACCATTTATATTCGGCTCTTTCGATAAAACCCGATGATATCGACCTCTAACACCCCACATTTGTACCTAAATTACTAACGACCATGAAATAAATCATATCTACGTCTTCTATGATGTAAAATGAAGAAAATTTTATTTTTATTAAAAAATTTATATATTGTTTCCAACCCAACTTATAAAAATCACACCTACCACCACGTCCACGTCGTTGATCCTGGGTTAAAAGCTGAGAGTGGTACATTGTAGTTAATTACAAAGATTTTGAATTAATATCTAACACTCTCAATTGCACACACGGACGCTCGCTATATATATATATGTCTGTGTGTATGTATATATGCGTGTGGGTATGTGTATATGTATATATACTCAAAACGGGATCAACAACATTAAATTAGTACGCTATGCAGGATAAAACACTGATTTCATTATAAATTTTCGAATCTAACTCTTCTGCCTTGAATATACTGCGAAGGGGATCAGCTCGGATTTCGGGGAAGACATTTTTGAGTATCTTCGAGTACCACAAAAACATCCCTCAAGGCGGTTTTTAGCGTCAAGATAGGTGACCTTTTTTGCCCTTCCTGGACAACGTGTATGAAAGAACCTTAGATAATAAATTAGTATTGAAACGAGGGCCCTTGCGAAAAATAAAACGTTTCGCTTTTGCGATTTTTTTTATTTGAAGAAAGTAGCGAAGATGAGCATCGAGTTGGATCGCCGCATAAGATCGCTATGCCATTCGCATGTTCTCGCAGCTGTTCGCAGCTCCCTCGTACTCTGGAACGCGCGCATGCGCGCTCTTTCCCTTGCTCGATTCAAGAATTTTCTTCTGCTCTTTTACTTAGGTTCGCGGTCAAAGTGTAGTAAAAACTTGCAACAGATAAATTTCAGAATTATATACAGTATAACGAGTTGAGTTTCACTCATTATGTCTCTCTCCCAATTAATATATTATTATATATATTTATTTTTATTACATATATTTATTATTATTCATTTTTATATATCTATGTACATTTTGAATATCTACGCCAGCAAGGTGAGTGAGAGAGAATGAGACAACAAGAGCTTCTTCCTGTGCCGGCACGCGAGAGTAAGCGAGATAGAGAGAGAGAGAGAGAGAGAGAGAGAGAGAGAGCCGCGGTAGCGAGCTCATGTGTCGCGCCCTTTAATTGGTCGGGTCATCGGTCAGCGAGAAAGAAAGAGATAGAGGACTCTCTCCCGCGCGTTAAGTAGAGCCACGCTTCCGTACTGCGCGCACGTGCCGGTCCACGGAGCCCGGTCGCCCTTTCGTATTTCGATTGCCGTCGACTTTTTAAAATCGCTCAAACTTTTTCGCGAGAGCGGATTTGTGTTTGTTGTGCTGTGCAGTGACAGTTCCAGTGAAACGAGAGTGACTGTGTACGTGAGTGCACCGCGTCGGTAGGCATACTTTGCCGCCGGCCGTTTTCCTGTCAGCACCGGCGTGCGTCATCTTCGAGGCGACCGGCTTCCTAGTGGACAGCGTGTCCCGAGCTTCTAGGAGCGAGCGCTTAAGCGAATATATCCAGGTCTGCGTCTGCGACTTTACTGTAAGTACCACCTCGGTCGTTTTGCTCTCTTTCGATGCGATCTGCTCCACGTTTCTCTCTCACCCCTTGTACCCAAATCTTATTGTTTATTTTGTCATTAAATCCAAGTTGTTTAAGTTTGTGATTTATAATTCATCGCGCCTGACTCTCTCCATTTCCCGTGCGTTTCCTGTATGCGGCTCCGCTTTTATTTTCGCGATTTTAGCTTTGGCTTTGAACTGCACGCCACTCTCCGCGGGCCCATGGGCAAGATCGCCCTTTAAGCGGCATTGCTGCGTTACCGGGTCGGGCTTCGTATAGCCCACGTCGAGGCCCGCAACGTGTTGCAAATAATTTCCTCTCATCTCATATATAATCGGAGATTTGCCGAGCAAAAATCCGTTATAACAGAATTAATTCTGCTACATCATATTTAATGTTCACATATTTATATAGTTAAAAAATACGCAATGATCTATAGTGATTCTATTAAATATATCTATAACGTTTTCACTATTATATACTATCCATGCTATTATACACGTCCATCACTATTATATACGTCCCATCAATTTTTGTAGATATGGTTATAACAATAACTCTGCTTTATCTAAATGTGAAGCTAATGAAAGAAACTCTCCTGATAATTTTTTAAGTTTATTTATTTATTTATTTTTTGCGAAATGCCTTCTAATGCAAACCATCGTTGCAATCATGAAGATAGTACAGAAAGTATGTGCTCCATGTGGCCGGAAGATAAATCGGGGTTCTAAAACTTTAGAGCATTTTCACATTAGTGTACAAAATGCATCACTCATACAAGATCATATCAACAAAAATTTTGATTTGAATAATCCCAAATTCCCTACAAGTATATGTTTAACTTGTCGCCAAATTCTTCAAGAGCATGAAAAGTCAATTACGAAAAGACCATTCAAAAAATGCCGAACTATGAGGATATATGTTTGATGAAAGAAACGAGAAATGTATCAAGTGATTCTGTTTGTAATTGCTTTACCCTCCCCCTCACACACCTTTCAAGAAACGTAAAACTGGCATGCGAGTAGGCTTCAGAGATTGTTTACAAATCAATTTTTAGAACGCATTAAACGGCAAGTAAGTGCATAGAAATTAATTATTTCGATTATGCCAATTTCAAACTTGATAAGAAACGGGTCGACCGATTTGCTATTCGCAACGAATGAGTCCTAATTCTGACACGTTGTCTTATGTAGTTAGAAATTGGCGTGTCGTAGTCATAATCGATATAATTAATTTCTATGCACTTGCTTGCCGTTGATTGCGTTCTAAAAATTGATTTGAAAACAGCCTCTGAAGCCTACTCGCATGCCAGTTTTACATTTCTTGAAAGGTGTGTGAGGGGGAGGGAGATTCCACTCACGGTACAAAGATTATAAACATTTATAACGATGCTACTTATATTTGCTCTGGAAAGTCGCGTCGTTTATTATTTTTATTATTGCAGGTTAGTTTTCAATCAAATGAGCCCGAGCTCGACTCATAAGTTTGCAAAACTAAAATCTATATGTATTTATGTGAGAGAAAGGAGTAGAGGTACAGATAGGTAAATAACTTACTGCAGACACAGATTTAATATAAATATAGAAAAGATCAGCTAGGCGTACTTATTGTCACTAAATCTACTGTACAGGTACGGCGTATATACGCTCAACGGCTTAAATATTTGCCGAAACAAAGAAAATGTGTTGACGAGAGAGAGAGAGAGAGGGAGAGAGGGAGAGAGAGAGAGAGAGAGACAAACCATGGGAGCTAGTGAGCGTTCCTGCCGGTGAGCGAAAACCCACCCGTACTCGTCGTCGTCCACTAGGAGGCAAACCACGTTGCCGCCGCGAAACCCACAGCATGCAACGTGATTACCCGCAACTTTTCCCGCGCGCACGCTATGCTAACGAGAGAGAGAGGAAAAACCTGAGAGCGACCCACCGGTAGATGCGACGATGTCAGCGCAGGGGCCGTATTCTGTACGACTTATACGCGATCTCACCGCGAAGATCGAGACGAGACGAGTTGGAGAGCGAGACGAGTCGGCGAGTTCGAGAACGAGACGAGAACGGGTAACGAGTAACGAGAGCGAGACGCGTCTGCGAGTTACGAGAACGAGACGAGACGATGAAAGTACGAGAGCGAGAGCGAGATGGAGATACATATGTACATGTGAAAAGACGACGACAAAAAAATAATAGTTTATGTTAATAATAAAATGTTACATGTATTTTCTTATAAAGTCATATATATTATTCATTATCATATATATATATTATTTTCTCATAAAGTCTTATAGATATTTATATAAAGTCTATCGAATAGCTTTTTCTTAAATACTAGTTGTCTTAACAATGTAGCAGGACTTTAACCTCTTGCACATTTTAATGTACATCAATGAAATACTTTTAACGCATACTAGAACACTCACAACATGTAATCATTTGACATAAACAACTTTTACCATGTCTTTTCTCATACGTTTTAACATCTCGTTTGGCACTAATTAATTTGACCTAAGGAACTCGGCACTCTTTAACACAAATCAACATATCATGAGATGCACAATAAACTCTTTTTTAAGTTCTTTTTTTATTGCTCTTCATCCACTTGCTCTTCCTCCACTTGCTCTGCTACATGGTGAACAGCAATATATTGACTTATCAATTTGGGAAAATTGTTTGTAAATTCCATCATTTTTTTTCAAAGTTAAATCCACACCGAGGAAAAAAATCTATAACTTCATTTCGCAGATTAGCATTGTGTGTTTTTAACTTATCTATAATACCTGTCAGGAAATAATTCAAATAAAAGCATCAGATGAAAGCTAAAGGTTTTAAATTGTGAGAAAAATTGCTGTTAAATAATTTAACGTACCTTTGTAGGGGTTTCGATAAAACTTTTGCATCTGTTTCCTGCTACTGCATACAAGTGGTTGAAACTGAATACGTTCTTTGGCGTTAAGAGTAAACTCTTCAAGACTATCAGTGTCATGAAGATCATCTTGATAGCCTTCATCTGCTTCATTTTTCAACTCATCTTTGATACAGTCTTTGTTTTGTTAACTTAAAAGCAGGGATATCAGTAGAAATTGCCTGGGAAGTATTTGGTGATTGTTTGGTTGGTGTAGGCGATATTTTCAGTTGATTTCTACGCTTAATTCGGTCAACCAAATCCAGAGCTCTTAAGTCTATTTCAGACAGTGGCTGCGTTCTCCTACCACAATCTACAGCAATCCTTCTCTTGCCAGCACCTTCTTTCAAATCCTCCCATCGCTATTAAACAGAAATTTAATTCACATATGTACGCAACATGCAACATGTTTGATAAGAACCTCTAGCTTACCGCATGCCATATTTTGCCACAACGGTCACTTTTAATTTTTCTACTGAACTCATCCCAGAACGGATCATCTCCAGATGAAACAATAGTTACGTGTGGATTTTCTGAAAGGCAGTTTATCAATTTTATCCACTCTTCTGATTTCGGCCGAGGCAATGAAGTTATTCTGAAACAGTATGTTAGTATGACAAATAGGAATGGAGTGAAATAAATAGTTATTACAGTCCTCATAAGTTAACGAAAACTGTATACTTTTAGATCCTCTCTTATATGAAAGTCGAGAAATCGTATTTGTTTACAAATTGCAATTTGAGGTTATAGTGAGGCAAAAGATTTTATAACAAAATAAGTTGTTAGAGCAGAGTCGACTTACTGATTTCTGTTTTTTCCTGACATCTTTTTTGATTTATTCAACTGATTTCATAAGCATTTACTATCATAGATAGCCGCGGAGCCGGTGTTGCTTGCTCTTTAATGGCGTTTGCAGTACGCCATCTTGTCTGTGTCGCGGAAAATACAAACGATAAATAAATTGTTTAGTTTCGCAGCATTAATTTTGCTTATCACTGTATAAACAAAAATAATTTAATAGGGTTTCAGTAAATTTTAATTATATACCTGTACATTACAGCGCGCCAAATAATTAAGCGGAGCTTCATTATTCTCCAGCAAAATATCTGGCTGACGAAGCGGATGTGCTAAACTAAAATTTATATTTAAATGTTTGAGCATACCAAAAGAGTAAGATGAGTATGTATATGTACATTGAAGTACATGAACTTGCTGAACTAAATTTCTTCCAAAATACATTCAAATAATTACCCGTTCAAGAGCCTATAGTTATGTAGTACTGCAGCAGCACATACGAAAGTTGCTGCTTTCTGAGGTGTGTAGTGTAAAATGCGCCGCCTGCTGATACCTTGCATGGTGTTTAATAATATTCCAAACGTCCGTTCAACTTTGCAGCGGGTATTTAACTGATTTTCAGTATAATCCCATTATGGAGTATTTTCTAATGCATTTAGTATTGGTGTTAGTAGAATCGGTGACAAAGTGTAACCACTATCTCCTAACGAAAAAAACAATTATGATGTAATTATTCAATGCAGAATAAATTGCAAATAAAAATATATAGAAACGTGCATACCTAATAAATAGTATCTGTTTTCTACCCCACCAATCCTCAAACGCTCCATATAATCTTTAATCTCGCTATGGTTCCAAATATGTTGGTCGTTAGCTCGTCCAGGGCAGATTCTTAAATTTTGAATTACATAGCGATCATCACATACCTGCGAAAACAAATTTATAAAGCGTTTCACTTTTAAAAATATTATTCGTTTCAAATTAATAAATTGTAATGAAAATATTATTGGTACTTACAACTTGAACATTGAGAGATGCACCATGTCGATAATGATGATAAGCTTCCTCGTTCACTGCTGGTCTGATAAATTTCACCACAAAACAATCAATTAATCCTAAGATTCCATTTATGCGATTAGTTCTAAGGAATCTGAAATGTAGGCAAAAAACAAATATATTTGATAAAGTATTATTACTTTTACATAAATGTACATTAATTTCAAACATATACCTGTTACTAACTGCGACTCTTTCTTCCCTGGTTTGAGGAAATCTGATGAAGTACCTAGCTAAAGCCTCCAAAGCTGAAGCTACTCTATTTATTATGCGAGAGACAGAAGGTTGACACGAAGGATGAAAATGTTCTTGTGCTAGGCCTTCTTGGTAAGGACCTTGAGCAAAAAATCTCAAAGTAATGAGCACTTGCATATGAGGTTTTATTTTATTTTCCCGTACCCCAGTTAACCTAGGTCTCAGTATTTCAATGAGTGATAATACCAAGTGCTTCGGCAATCTGCTTTACATGAAAAGAAAAGTATTAGAATGAACTATTTATTAAGTCTATCAATAATGTTGAATTAATTAAATCTATTAATAATGTTTAACACTGAACCTATATAAGCTAATGAAGTTTACATCATCGATGTCAAATGGGTTTGACGTATCCCGTAAAATCCTTAGACGCTGTCGTAGATAACGTCTGTAGATAATGTCGTTTACGTCGTCTTCGAAGAATAATATTATCCATTGTCACTAAATTTACTTTAGATAATAAATAATATGGTGCAAAAACTAAAAGTACACTGTATATACGCAGCAGCTTGCGATTTTATATATCTATACTATTTAATCTCGACGAAGTATGCACACTTATCCACACGCTTAATTCTTTTTTTTTGTCTTGTGTCTTTTTCCCTCTTAGGAGCGAGATGCAGTGAGATGCAAAATGGAATCGGGATCGAGAACAAGAGCGTGCAAGTTTCTTCGTTTTTACGAACACTCTATAATAATTTCCGTCGTGCTTTGCTTCGCGTTTTCTCACTCTACCCCTTTCCCTACCTTCACCTCTCACCACTCACTCTCCCTTGTTCTCACTTCATCGATGCTCTCGATGACATGCATCTCGATCTTGCACATTTTTTAAACGATTTGCTTGTACGTGAACATAAAAATTATCAAGATGGAAGCAATTATTGAAAAAAACAGGTAAGTGCACGATTTATAATTCAAATATTTACGTTAAGTAGGTCGTAAATAAAAATGAACAATATATGTATATATGTATGTATATATATATATATATATATATATACATATACATTTGTAGCCTACGCCCGGGTGTCAACCAACGGATCGCTTGCACGGATTTCATGGAGAACCGCAAGTTTTTTGCCAAAATGCAGATTACCAAGCTTGGCCCGAATGGGAAACGAAAGTATGATCGGATGTGGCATACTTTGGCTACAGACTTGAACAAATTGGGACCTGCAATAAAAGATGTTGCTGGTTGGCAACGGGTAAATATGAATCTCGATATAGAAATATTTCTTTTTTTTTTCAATTTTTTTTAATTGATGGTTATGTTTACACTAATTATAGGTATGGGATGGATGGAAATCAACGAGCAAGCAAAAAGTTATTGCATACAAAAAAGCCATTTCGAAAACCGGTAACCAAATGGCAAAAAACATCAGTGCCCCTAGTCAATTGGAAGAAAGGCTATGCGACCTTTACGGATTCGACGGTTTGGGTCTGAATGTCGCTCCTGAATATGGTGTAAATTTACCAAAGTAAGTAACCTTTTCCACTGATATGTTAAGCTTTTATACTAAAACGTGATCGTTGAAAATAGTTGAAATACCACGGAAAAACTGAAACATCTAAAAACAACGTGCAAATAAGAGGCACCTTCTTTCACAATGCAAATGCATGCTGATTTTTGATTCAAGTATCGAGATATGTGACCGAGCTGTGCGAATGAGACGCGAGCGGACGCGGGTCTTGAGAAAAATTAATTTATTTTAAAATCGCCATATCACCGTGGTTTATCGACGAAACTTCTCGAAAAAAAAAATTGAGTGTAATGTTGAATACTTACTTTTACCTACAATTCGATTTAATTGATCTATACTCGTATCAGAACTGTTTAAAAAAATTATTTGTAAACAAATTTTAATACAATTTTTCTTTAATTTCCGATAAAAGTGTGTTATGAAGTTTTGTTTATTGAAAAAGAAATTGATAACATTGTTCTATATATATCAGAGAATAAGTGTATGCAATTTTAGATCAAAATAACGAATAGAAAAATTTTTATTAATGATTTAGTTTTAGGTTAGTACCGGACTTACCACGCGGGATTTTGATCTAAAATTGCATACACTTATTCTCTAATATCTATAGAACAATCTTATCAATTTGTTTTTTCAATAAACAAAATTTCATAACACACTTTTATCGGAAATTAAAGAAAAATTGTATTAAAATTTGTTGTTTACAAATAATTTTTTTAAACAGTTCTGATACGAGTATAGATTAATTAAATCGAATCGTAGGTAAAAGTAAGTATTAAACATTACACTCAATTTTTTTCGATATGATTCGTCGATAAACAACAGAGATATAGCGATTTTAAAATAAATTAATTTTTCCTGAGGCCCGCTTCTCGCATACTCGGTGGCGATTCTCGATGCTTGGCATCACAAACCTAATACCGCCACTTTAAGCAACCAGTATTTTGGCAGAACTTTCGGTATCAACATTTATCTGTAAAACATAGTGCCGTGCCCTGTAAAACTTGCTGCCATCCGAGCGTCATGAAATGAATTTGGGTGTTTCAGTTTTTCCGTGACATTCTGCGTAAAAAATGCTCAATCTCGAAGCGATATCGTATTGAGCAGGACTCGACTTGTTCAGTTGCGCGTTCACAGTCGGTAAGAGCAGACGTTTGGACACAGACGCTGAGCGAACCGGGCAAAGTACATATATCTAAATAGCACTAAATAGTTTGCGGAATTTCATTGCAATAAGTGTTCGTAAACAATATTTACGATGGCTGGTAGACTTCAGTACGTATAAGATTCATCTTTTTTTCTATAAATTGCATTGATTTATGCGTGACTACTCTAATTGTTATTTTTAACCACAAATATATTTTTTGTACCATAAGCCCATGATAGTCAGTAACTGACTTGGTGAATAAGTATTTTACAATTTTGAATATATATTAAAGCTCAATCTCTGCATTACGTCATCATGTGAAATTGTTTTTTTTCATATATCGATAATCGATGTGGTCGGTTTTATTTTCATCCTGTACAGTGTATGTATGATGTATAATAATTATACTAATGTACATATATATGGAATAAATTGCAGCCCTGTTCAGCAGTACCGACCAAAGCCAAATGACTGGAGTGCTATTTTTGGATTTCTCAACCTCAATCCAGAACTTATTCTTGGCAACACCTCGGCAAATCCTCTGTGAGAGAAATTTGCCAAGACTTACACACCAGCTGATGGGAAGCCTAGAGATGGTAAAGCTTGGTTCAGGGTGAGTAGTTTTTCACAAGTACCAATTAAGTCTTGATAGGATCAATATAGTTGTTTTTGAAAGAGTTCATGTATTTACGTATACATCAACAGATCATACATTTCGAGTGTTTGTTTTGCTTATAATATTCACAAATATCAAATAAGTATAAAACAATTCATTGCGTTGGGTGAATATATTCAATGGGAATGTAAATGAACTGAATTGGTTTAATAATTTGATATACTTTATCAATTAAAAAGTATATATTGGAACTGACAAGTGTCTCAATTTCTATGAAATTTTCTTTTATCTTTTATCAAATGAAAACTCAATTCAGTTGTTGAAAAAGGAAGTTTAATAAAGTTATGCAATTCTTAGAAATTGATATTTTCTATTTTAGACGTGGAGCCAAAGACAGGATACAGCGTTCAAAAATGCTGAATTGGAAAGATTGACTGACTTGGACAATAAAACGCTGGAAATACTAAAAGTAGCTGAAAAATATTGGGCGACAGAGTATGACAAAGAAAACTCGACAAATCAACAGGAACAACGACCACCCTTTCAGAACAATCAGCAATTTCAGCAATTGATTACCCAAAGTCAACGCAAAAATCAAATATTGGGAGTGGGGGCTACATTAATACAATCTTTGGCTAATCCACTTCAGCAGCAGCAACCACTTCCAAGAATGCAAAGAAACCAGTTTGTAACTGAAAATCCTATGAAGAAGCAAGTTTTGGACGTAGGGTCACAATCTTTGTTCAATCTGCAGCAGCGCTTCACAGTCTGCAAAATCATCAGTTGGTTGACAAGACTAGTAAATCAATGGGATCAGGGGCTACTTTTGCTCAGCCAGTTCAGCAACAAACTCAACAGATAAACATGGGACATTTTTCTCAATTTCCCCCAGAATTCGTGACACAGTTGCAACAACTTTTGAATCAACAATGTACATCACCCGCAATGCCCTTAGACCAAAAATTGCAGCAGGAGCCTATTTCAAACAGCAGTCGATATCAGATGCATCACTCGATAAGGATGATACAGATTATGAAACTGAGTATTTGGAAGAAGAGTATTTAAATCCCAAGGAAGACGTCGGTCACAACAGCAGAAAAAGGAAGCGAAGTCCAGATAGTCACAATTATCAAAATGAAAGGGTTCCAGTAAACTATGAAGAACAACCAAATTTTCACTATGATGCTTATAAAGAAGCACTGTTAGAACGTAAATAGTTTTTTTGACATTTTTCTATAATTTTAGAAAAACAGTATTTTGAAAAAGTAAATTTTATATATGTATTAATTTTTTTCAGAAATACTCAAAGAACAACGCTTGCATTACAAAAATATGGAAAATATTTTTGCTACGGGATTCAAAATGATTGAGGATCAAATCACTTGGTCAAGTAATTGAAAAGATTTTAAAACATTTTGCTGTTCACTACGTAGAAGAGCAACTGGAGGACGAGCAAGTGGAGGAAGAGCAAGTGGAAGAAGATCAAGTGGAGGAGGAGCAAGTGGATGAAGAGCAATAAAAACAAGAAGTTAAAAACGAATTTATTGTGCATCTCATGATATGTTGATTTGTGTTAAAGAGTGCCGAGTTCCTTAGGTCAAATTAGTCAGTGCCAAGCAAGATGTTAGAACGTATGAGAAAAGACATGGTAAAAGTTGTTTATATCAAATGATTACATGTTGTGAGTTTTCTAGTATGTGTTAAAAGTAGTTCATTGATGAGCATTAAAATGTGCAAGAGTTTAAAGTATTACATTTTTAAGACAACTAGTATTTAAGAAAAAGCTGAGCAAGTGGATGAAGAGCAATAAAAACAAGAACTTAAAAAAGAATTTATTGTGCATCTCATGATATGTTGATTTGTGTGAAAGAGTGTCGAGTTCCTTAGGTCAAATTAGTCAGTGCCAAACAAGATGTTAGAACGTATGAGAAAAGACATGGTAAAAGTTGTTTATATCAAATTATTACATGTTGTGAGTTTTCTAGTATGTGTTAAAAGTAGTTCATTGATGAGCATTAAAATGTGCAAGAGGTTAAAGTATTACATTTTTAAGACAACTAGTATTTAAGAAAAAGCTGAGCAAGTGGATGAAGAGCAATAAAAACAAGAAGTTAAAAACGAATTTATTGTGCATCTCATGATATGTTGATTTGTGTTAAAGAGTGCCGAGTTCCTTAGGTCAAATTAGTCAGTGCCAAGCAAGATGTTAGAACGTATGAGAAAAGACATGGTAAAAGTTGTTTATATCAAATTATTACATGTTGTGAGTTTTCTAGTATGTGTTAAAAGTAGTTCATTGATGAGCATTAAAATGTGCAAGAGGTTAAAGTATTACATTTTTAAGACAACTAGTATTTAAGAAAAAGCTGAGCAAGTGGATGAAGAGCAATAAAAACAAGAAGTTAAAAACGAATTTATTGTGCATCTCATGATATGTTGATTTGTGTTAAAGAGTGCCGAGTTCCTTAGGTCAAATTAGTCAGTGCCAAGCAAGATGTTAGAACGTATGAGAAAAGACATGGTAAAAGTTGTTTATATCAAAT
>JAWWMK010027108.1:0-15341 GCA_035047105.1 Galeopsomyia nigrocyanea
TCTCTCTCTCTCTCTCTCTCTCTCTCTCTCTCTCTCTCTCTCTCTCTCTCTCTCTCTCTCTCTCTCTCTCTCTGGCTTAATCCGGTGCATTCGACGTGCACTCGAGCGCCGCGAAACGTCGATAACGCCATTATCACTTTTGCCAGATGGGAAGCAAACGCGCGCCGGAGGAACGGCTTTCATATCTAACCCTCCTTTTATTTCCGCCTTCTCCCTCTCCTCCTCCTATCATTTCTTTCCGGGGGTTTCACCATTTTTCCGCGGGAAAAGGAGAATTCCTTTATCCTCTCTTCTACTTCTTCTTCTTCTTTTTTTTTGTCCTCGCCCTTCCATTCATTTTTCACTTCTTTTTTTTTCTCACGGCTGGTTAGGAATGGGTACGATTTTTTATTCTACTGCTTAGAAAGTTTCTATTTTGCTTGCAAATTCTTAGAAACTTTTATCGCTGCGTATAAGTTTCGTATATTAAAAATCATTGAGATGAATAACACGTACTCTCGAAAATTTTCATGAAACAATCTTGTCAGCAATAAACCACACAACCCACGCGAAAAAAAAAAGGAATTTAATAATTCCATTGCTCGAGAGAGAGAGAGAGAGAGAGAGAGAGAGAGAGAGAGAGAGAGAGAGAGAGAGAGAGAGAGAGAGAGACACTTCGGAATGTCTCTTTAATCAAGCGCGACTTAAAACATTCTTTATAAGATCACGTTCGCGCTAATAAAAAAAAAGAGAGAGAGGAAAAGTCTCGCCGGCAATTTTCTTCGGGGCAAGTGGAAAATCCACTTCTGTCTCTCTTTCTCTGAGGCTCGCTCATTGTACCCGAGCCACATAATTTCACGCGCGCACGCTATATAGGACAGACAGAGCGTCGTCTTCGTCGTCGCGAGAATGCCATTCTTATACCGTCCGAACATCCGACTATATTAAGGGATTCCTCAGCTATGGACGTCAGAGACAGAGAGTGCGATATTACGAATCGTCTTGCTTTCCGACTTCAAACATAGATGTCGACACTGTCAACTTTTTTTATTCTTTTTTATAAAAAATGAATATATTTGCAACTGCTAATAATTTTCCTTTTATTCTTTGTTTCGGGTGAGTGATTATATCTTCCTCTCGATCAATCAATTTTCCGACGATAGGTAACGTATATATAATTGCGAATACACCGCTATTCATTCAAACTAACTCGCATGAATTTATTCAAAAGGACGATATGAAAATAGCTGCTCCAATCAATATATTTCACTAGCAATCGGTCAAAATCAATATTGATTCCCTCAACGCTATTCGCTCGTCTGAATAACTCACCCTTCCTCCAGCTATTATTTTTACAAGCAAAAACAGACCCCTGATATAATTCAATATCCGATAGACCGAATATATGCGCAATCAGCCAAGCAAATCGAGAGAGAGAAAAAATCTTCAACAAGCGTATATCGAATCTCATTACGCTGTCGGAAGCATATTGCCAGTCAGAGACGGAGAGAGAAATATGCGGGAGATTGAAGTCGGTAGAGTTAAATGAGCATTCGAGCTTTTACGTATTGAATTCCCTTGCGTGTGTATTATATACGTGCGCGAAGGAAAAATGCGCGCGGCAGTTGCGCCTGACGCTTTATTAAGTCTGAATTGGCTAGACGTAGAATGTCAAGACGCCGCGAGTTATGCGGGGATGCTCTCCGTTATTTAGTGGTAAAAGACGGTGAGAGAGAAGGATGTGCGACGACTTGTTTATTGGGAAAACTGAATGGGGATAAGGACGAAGCGAGTTTCAAGGGGGTGGTATACACTTGATGCGACTGCTGCGAAGTGGAATTTTAATTTACGTACAATGCGTTGGTTTTTGATTAAAAGAAAATTGATTTTTTTTTACAATTTTGTGTGCTTACATGTTTGGTATTCGTTGACATGATTTTAAAAGAAAAAGAATCTTTGAAATGGAAAATAAGATATTTCGAAAGATACTTAACTACCGAACTGAATCCTTTAATCATGCCTCAAACGGCATTTCGTCGTCGTCGTCGTCGCGTAATATTACGAGAATTACGCGACAGCTGTCGTCGCGTACAATTATCAGGACGCTCACGTGCCACCGCGCACAGCCAAAGCCAACCTAGGAGTAGTAGTAGTATAGTCTGCAATTGCAATGTACGTGGCATAATTGCGCGGCTCACGCGACCGATTAACTCGCGATTATAGCTGCTTTAAGTTTTACGGGCTTGTGATTAATGCGACACGACTCTACACACTACTTCTGCCGTTTAATCGCTTGCGCTTAATATGCATTATTTGCATTAATCTTTTACGGGATTGACCTTTTTTTTCTCCCTAAACGATTACGAATATTTTACCTTTTTTTTATTTTTGAAAATGAAGTTGTGCTCCATTCGTCAAGTTTATTAATCGAGCGGTGTGTTTTCGCGCGTTAATTAACAAAGTCAACCGCGAATCAAGGAAAACTTTCCGCGCGCGCTGCGGAATAATTCGCTGCTTCAACAATTCGACGAGAAAAGTTCGGAAAATCCGTTGCAGTGCGCGGCTCTCGCGGAAGGTAAATTTGTATTTTCCAAAGGCAAAATGAAAAAAAAAATACGCTGAAAATTTAAACGTAGTTTGGTTGTTCGTGAAAAAACGAACAAATGAAAACAAAAAGAGGAGAATTTTTATGGTTGAACAAAATTTTTCGATTATTTGCGTTACACGCTACGTTTCGATAGAATTCAAAAATATAACGCAAAAAAAAGTATGCACGAACTGTATTTTTCGTCGAAGCAGCATGCCTTTTTTTTCGAATAAACGACCTCGTTTTAATTCAACTCGTACGTTGCTCTTTTCTCTGCACGGCAGTTTTTTTTCTTTTTTTTTCGTCAGAGCGCATGTACGCGCATTTTTGTGTCGTCGACGTCGCTATAATGCCGACGTTGCGCTTTGTGTCTGTCGCAAAACAAAACCAATAGAAACATATGCTATAACGATGCTCTCCAACCTCTTTTACAATGCTTAGTCGACTAGAATGTTGTGTTTTTTTTTATTCGGGCTTAAAGCATAATATATCCAGGTCTCTGCAACTCTCGAGAGTTTGAACGAGCTTAACTTTGCATAATACTCCTTTCGCGTAATCCTCGTACTTGAAATTAAAAAGAAAAAAATTATTTTATAAGTTGGATAACTCTAACAGAATCAATACAATCTCCTCTGCGAAAGTTTATGAAAAAAAAAAAACAACACACACACACACACACACACATCGACACCCGAAATGGTCTAAAATAAACTTTCGTATAAGTCGATAAATTACTCGATATATATATACACGAAAAGTATACACGCTCAGGTGAAAACTCGGCAAAAAAGCTCGAGCAACTTTCTTCGTCGACGTCGTAAAAAAAAGAAGAAGAAAAAGAAGAAGCAGACGAAGAAGAAGAATAAGGAAGAGGAGAGTCGAAGGAAAGAAGCCAAGGAAAAAGAGAAAAGCCAGATTAAAGTACAAACAGCCGTGGAGGAAAGAATCAATTACGGCTATCGTCCTAATGGCGTTAATCCGGCTTAGATTAGACGAAGAAGCAGGCAGGAGAGACGCCTGCGCGTCGAGTGGTAATTCTTGTTATCGCTCTTTATTTTTCGTCGCCGCTTTCGCGCGCCTCTGCGAATTAATTTCCATTGTCCTCTTTTCTCTTTTTCAAATGCAAATTTTCTCAATAAGCGTCGACTTCTTCTTCTGCTTCTTCTTCTTCTTTCTTCTTTTTATGGTAAACCGCGCCACGTCGACTTTTCTAAAGACTTTTCGCAGGAGCTGCATTATATTCGCCTGGCAGGATTAGTGCTGACAAGTAGCTCAATTAGATGTGAATTATTGATGGTACAATGTAAGTGATCATGTTTAGCACAGTGAAGTTTAGTTCTGGGATCAATGCCAGTCGCGTGACATCTGTCGATTTATCATCAACGAAAACTTAACAATATAAACAGATATTCATCTTTACCACGCGTCAGCTTTGAATAACAAATTGCCTCATTGTTGAAATTGTTAAATATATAGTAATACGCAACGTCCAACCTTCATTTTCACTTTACACCCTGAAACACATATCGATCAGCGTCATCAACGTATATACATATACCTACCTGTCCTAAATTTTCAGCGCACACAATGCATTTACCAAATTTTCGCCCCCGAGAAATCTAACAGCAGCCGAGCTTAAAACGTCACACTTATTCATTTAGCTTCGTAGCTGGCGTAGGATGCCTGGATGGTATAATCTCGTCGTTTCGATATAACACGTGTGTGTGTGGAAATCAATAGCTTATACTCTCTCTGTCTCTCTTGCGTGTGCGAGAGCGGCAGCGGCGGCCTATCCATTATGTCATCCGCACACAATACGTATGTATATATATGTATATATACGTAGGCTTTCGCAAGTGCTAATAACTGATGAGCTCTCGATTTCGCACTCTCGTACAACGTATATATACGTTCTCCCTGTATGGAGTGACGGTGTTATTGATAAATCAGACCGCGCGGTGGTGATGTACGTTTCCGAGTTTCTTTCTTTTTTTTTTGGAATGTGCGGTTATCGATGAATTGCCAAAAAATGATGGATTAAGTGTCTTCTGCATGAATATTCAGAAGTAGTGAGAAAAAAAAGTATTCGTTCTTCAAATTTCCCGTGCTCGAGAAATTCATCTCGGAATAAATGAATAATTCCGAGCGAGTACCTATCTGCAACTCTTATATCTCCGTTACATAACCCTTCGTGAAAGAGACAGACTAAAATCGACGTTAATCACTCTGAAAGAATCCTCCACCTTCTCCCCCCCTACTTCAATCGTTACACGTTACCTTAAAAGGTTCATTGTCTAACCCAGAAATCACTCGCGTAGACATTCTTTCGAGATCCCTCGCCAACTAATGAAATCCTTTCAGTATATATGTATCCGCACCGACACCCGAAGGGCTAAGATGCATTTTACGCTCGTTAGACCGTAACGTAACGAGGCTAATTGGCTCGCTTGCTCCGTGCGCGTCCATTAAAGTCTTCTCGCTTAAAGGCTTCTATCTTAAGGACTGAAAGGAGACCAAATTACGCGCTGTCTCTCTCTCTCTCTCTCTCTCTCTCTCTCTCTCTCTCTCTCTCTCTTTCGAGGCCCTTACACCTCCCTTTTACACTGATTTTGCATATATAACGCCGTCGTCTTACCTTCGTTAATTGAGTTTGCCTCGGCGCGTGTTTGACTAAAGTGATTCTCGCTTGCAAGTCGAAAAAGTAATTTTTATGGTTGAAAATTTTTCAAAAACAAATATACAAATATTCTTTGCTTTCAAATTACTTCAAATTCGAAGTGAAAAAGCCAGTCAGCACATAGTAGATCAAATCAAATATTTTTTAATATATATATATATATATATATATAGAGAGAGAAAGAGCTAGTCGAATCCCCTTGCAAACTTGCGTAAAGTCCAGTAGCAAACAGCTCGTCAGATAGCTCTCTCTGTCTCTCTGTTCGTTCCGGCGACAGACAGTAAACCCGTAGATTAATGCCGAGACAATCCATTAAACATAGTAGCGTATATCGAGCATACGATGGCTATATACCTATCTCTTCCTCAAACTCGGCTGTCAAGCGCTCGCCTAGCGCAAACAAACGGAAGAGAGAGCGAAGAGAGAGAGAGAGAGAGAGGAATATATCGCAAACAAAGCCATGCCGTCGTCGTGTCACACGCGCAAAACTTGAACAAACAAATATGAGCTATGTAGTCGAGAAAATGACCATAGAGAGAGAGAGAGAGAGAGAGGATCTTTGTCTTGTGTGTGCCGCCAAATTCAAGTGGCTTTTGCCCAGCCCGTTATGTTGAGAATTTCCACGTTGCTGTGGTAAATACTTTGTTGGAAATTCGTATATAATGCTGCGGAGGGTTTTCAATGCGATGCAAAGTTTCTCGCTATGGCGCGTGACTTTACAATGACGTATTGTTTCATCTTCTTCTTTTTTTTTTCTCTCTGAAATTCATAGGGTTTGTGAATAGATCGTACGAGTTGTGCGTCATATATACTTCGAGAAAAAAAAATAGATTGGATTCTGCGTTTAGAAAATAAAAAGCGATATATACGCCAACGTGAAAGCTATATATGTACTCCTATGCAATTTTCATAGATGAATTTTTCGCAGCATCGAGAGAGTGCCTCGAGCTATCGAAACACATACGTCTGTATATGAATTGAATTTTTTTTTCAACTGCTCATCTGCATTACGTGCGAGCGGAGATGGATATCCAAGCGAAATTAATCTTGTTGCGCATTTTGTGAAAATCCGGTTAGCACGTCGTTCGATTGTCCAAAATCCGATCGATCGCGCGTATATATACCGGATGGACGAAGATAATGGTTGTATCGGGAATTAGAAGGTATTTCGCGGGCGATTTGACCAATCGGTTGGATATAAATAGGAGCGCGCGCTTGCGGCTAACCCAAGCTTAAATATCATCATATTATGATTTTGAACTATTATGCATTGTGATTGTATAAATTATATAGAATATAGCGTGGAATATTTTAATGCTAAAAAGAGTGTTCCGATTCCCGCGGTTTCTCCAGCTGGACATCCCGTAACAATATGAACTCCGTATACGTGTTTGGTACACGCACGCGCGTGTCCCACAACGATAACAAACCCTATATGGCTGTATGTACTCGGAGAACCGTCAATTACGCACCGCGAGCGCGCGAGGAGGAAGTTTGCGTCGGAGCCCGAGCGTCGTGTGATTGATGCCTTTTGTCCATGTTGCTCTACTAGTACACGCTTATATGTGCATTTTGCTTTGACGACGAATTTTTTTTATTTTTTTGGTGATTAATATTTAATTTTATAATAAAAAAAATAATAAATGTAAATATTGTATTGAACTTTCGTATTCAAATGATTATTTATCAGCAGATTTGTTCGATTCTAATATTAAATATCAATATTAATAGTTTGATTATAGAAACGAAAATTCATGTCAGCGCCATCTAACATGTCGTTACCACTATATAAGCAGTCAATTCCACCGATCGAAAACGAAACATTTGAAAATTGTGTTTACTCTCAATTGCCCCGCTGCAAATAACGTATGATAGCAATATATTCCGCATCGATTACGACAAAAACCACTGTTTTCCGAATGGACGCTATACACAGCTCTCGCAGCTATTCCAGCCGAGTAGAGCGGCAACGTCTTCCATCATCAAAGCCCCCGCGCGTCTTGCATACATGCACAGATTTATTGCGTAATAAGTACGCGTTTACCTAAAACGCGCCGTCCGCGCGCGCCTGAGGGGTATGAATTCGCGTAACTCAAGCCTGTTTATTACGTGGGGCGCGAAGGGGGTAGAGACTTGGGTTCTTGGATTTATATACTTTATCGAGTTCCTGTCATGTACACCAAGCGCCGTTGCAATAAATTCCGTTGCCGTTCGAGTGCGAGAGAGAGATTTTTCTTCGCTTATCGCCGTCTTCTTCTTTCTCTCTCTCTCCTTTCGTTTCGTTTTCTCTAGCCATTTTCCACACGGTGCCGCGCTTTTCTTTTGGTTCTCTATACTGTTGTTGCTTCTTTTTGTTTTCGTTTGTGCTCTATAACTGCAAACGTTTACTGTTCTCTTTTTCCCCCTACTTTCGTTTCGTTTGAGGAGTTAATGGTTCGCTTGTTTTTGGCACTTGGGATCTTTTTTTTTGTTTTTGAGGGAACTGAGTGGTTTTTAGTCACGCGAAAACTTCGATTTCTACTTTCTTTCCATTCGTGTCAATGATAGGAAGTCATTTATTTAAATAAAATGCAAATCAATCCTTATCTAAAGTAATCATATTCATAGCTAAATAAATGTCTAAACCTTACTTTAATTCGTATCAACTGAATTTCGTTAACCACGCATCCAAAAAAAAATAAAAATAAAAATAAAGAAGAAAGATCTCGCGTAACACATCGTATCTATCCAAGGGAAACAAACGCCGTTAATCATGGGCTGCACGGGAATCGCGCTCGAGCGCGCGAGTTTGGTTCGACGTGGATAAAGCTCCCGGTGCCAGGCCGTGTGCGCCGCCACCACCGCGAGTTTCGAGTCTGCAGCTGTCCGTCACTGGTGTGCTATATATATACACACAACAGTATAGCTGCCTAGGCAGATTTATTAAAGCGCGTGCTTCGAGCCCTACTATATACTACTACTATACACACGTATTACGTGCGTCTTAACAAGCGAAAACACCGCGTGGAAAATCAGGTCGTACGTGACGATACGTTATGATGGGAGTGTGTTTCTCTTTTTTTGGAGTGGGATTGATCGACGTGTATGCTTATAAGGGAATTGAGAATTTCTTTGGATACGTAAATAAATTTTTTCTTGAATTTACAATTTCATAAACGTAATTTTATTCGTTTCATCAAACTCCTTAATGGTTCATTTCTACAATGTGTCGTTAAGTCCAAATACGAGAAAAAACAACGCCAATACTCGTAAGTGCCTTGATGCTAAATGCTAAAATATTTTTATGGGCTGGTTTAATAGGTTGACCTGCTTATTACGAAGCAGAATTTTAATACTCGCGCACACACTCTCGCGCGCGAGCGCGCACCTCGAGGCGAAGTTTCTAATTACCGACGATTAACCGACTCAATTAGTTTTTTATGTAGATAAAGTACGCGAGATAAAAGAGTGGAAATTAGACGTTGGGGGTTTTTTTTTTTTTGAAATTTGAATAAACATGTTTCATTTATCGCACGAGAAAATAAAAATTATCTTCGCAAAGTTTAAGGGTAAACCAAATAAATCCGTGACATTCGAACTATACACAGCGCAAAAGCTAAGTCGCATGTATAGGTATGTACACGACGATGACGAAGTGGCGTGGCGTCGAGTCAGCCAAAACCGCGCGTTGGCCGGCTTTCGGTTCTTATGTTAGTCAAATCTCTCGTGAGCTGCTGTATAGCGTAAAAATAAGCCGATTAACCTGCTTTTTTCTCTCTCTCTCGTGTTTGCCGCTCACTGAGCTGTTGTTACATGGATTCCGATAGTCTCTAATGCTCATATGCTCGCTCCCTCCCATCACGAGTTTCATCGCAAATATTAGTTTTTCAACGTTAAAACAATATAAAAAAATGTTTATATCACGCTAGACAGCAGCTTAGCACACCATTGAAAAGTGTGATAAACAGCCGCCGGAGGTTAAAGGAAGAAGCGCACACATCTCACGAGCAAGTATATATAGATATATATAGTGAACCTTAACGTTTTTAAAAGTTTCCTAGAGAGCTCCATCACCTCGGGCTACAAAAGCCCAACCGACTGATCTGATCTTCTCTTTGTGCCCCCTTATACCGCGTGACGGCCAAACAGCTGGGTCGCTCTTCTTCTTCTTCATCCATCGTCAGATCGTTCCGCAGACTATTTGCCCAGGTTTGTTGTTCATTCAGCGAGATGAAGATATGGGTTATGAACATATAAATGTTATGCGATTGGCGGGATGATAAATAATTTTTTGTATTTGTTTGAAAAAAATTTATTTCTTTATGTTTTTTGAGTGTTCATTTTGAATGATTGGAATTCATGATTAACAATTAGGACTGAGAAATTATCTCAAACGCTTTAGTAAATTGAAAATCCGATACAATCCAAGCAAACCATTTCGAAAAGATTGTGAAATCCAAAAAAAATTAAACAACAATAAAAAAAAAGCACACACAGTCACGAACTATAACCCTCGGAATAATAACCCTAAAATTACCGATACATCGACGCGAACTGCTATGTCCTTGACAAGAGAACTTCGCTAAAACCTCACCCCTCTCTTGAGCCTAAGCTCGGCAAATATATCGAGCCATTGTACGCTTCTCTCTCTCTCTCTACTTGTCCGAAATTGCGCCTTGCATTAAACCGCGCGTCGGTTCGGGGCACGGCCCAATTACCAGATAGTGGCAACAAGCGCTCGTTTCGCGCACGCGACCAATAGCTACATGCATAATGCCTACTTGCATCAAAAGGGGCGTGTGTGTGTGTCTATGTGTGTGTGTGTGTGTGTGTGAGAGAGAGAGAGTAGGATCTTACTTTAATTGCTCCATTCAGAGGTGAGAAGGTCGCCTCTGGCTTCTATTGATGTTTCGAAACTGTGTCTATGCATTATAGTTGTGCGAATATGGTTATTCGATTGTTGGTCATTAGCTTACCTCGTGTTAATTAATTTATGCGCGCAGAGATCCTTTTCTATTCTTTATTTTATGCCCACTCTTCGAATCTATGGATATACAAGCAGAACAAGAAGAATCGATAAAACTGCACGATAATAAAAGAACCTATAGCAAGTAGGAAGCTGACGAAAATTGAATCAGAATGAAGTTTTCGCTCCATTTAATTACAACGCCTTGGAGAGAGAATACATATATGTATACGGAGATTCAAGTGCCTGCTGTTCTATCTCCAGCAACGTAATTTTCTTTCTTTCTTTCTTCTTTTTTTTTCTCTCTCTCTCTCTCACCCGCGTCGTATCGTGCGTCGATAGCAATTTCAGAGTAGGTCCTTCAGATATAATGTCTACGGCTGCGTTCAATTCTCTGATTCGATTACAACTGACATGCCAATTACGCCGACGACAGAGTGAGAGAGATTCTATTGAATTCTTTCATCGATGAACTTGAAGATGTATTGAGATAATGGAAGGATAGTTTTTGTATTCTAGTTGGCTGCTAATTTTTTCGAATTGGTTGAATTGAAGAAGATAATAAATAAATGTCTATCGATCGAAATTTGATGCAAGAGAATTTGTTATACCGTGAGAAAAGCGAATTTCAAAGACCATTGTTAAACCATTGGACTTTGCACTCTAAGCCTTATTATTCTGATCCTTTGCAAGTAGAAAGAGAGAGAGATCGAACTTGGCTTCGAAAGCCACTCATGAGCAATTTTAATTATCGCCAAGCCTCGCGAAGCTCTCTCTCTCTCTCTCTCTCTCTCTCGATCTTAATTGGATCTTGGCTCGAACGCCGAGAAGTCATTTGGGAAGGAAAACAGCTTGAGCGTCGAGTCGCCGTGACAAAAGAAAGCGTCGCCGTCGCCTCGAACTTAAAGTTTTTCATTCTTATTGAGGGCGGGACGTTTAATTTGTTCGACGTTTACGGGTCGATGCTTTACTCTCGCTCTCTTGTTGCTGTTGACGGAGGCGCTAGATAAAAGGTGTTGGCTCTGTTGCTCCACTGAAGAGTGGCTTCCTTTTTTTTATTTCCTTGTGTTCCGTTTAGCTTCGTTTAATCATTGGTTTTCTTTACAGCTTCCTCGGCTGTCTTCGAGATGCTTTGAGAGAACGGAAAATTGTTTACAGACGTTCTTTACTGCTAGTGACGTAATTTCGTCGACTGTTTTGTCTATAGCGAGGAATATAGAGGAAATTAACAAACAGTAATTTATTTATGGTATTAAATACGAAAATTTGAATAACAGTCTTTAATAAGATATGAAATTTAGCATAGTAGGAATTCTAACCCTAAAGTCAAAGTAATAACTCGTGTAGTATTAAGATATCACGAGAAGTTCGGAAAAATTGCGTTCGTGAAATAATTTTAGATTGATTAATTCAATAAAATAATAACAATTTGTTATTTGAGGGAAATAGTTTTATTATATAATAAATAGTCACAAAAATAAAAAAGCCAGTGATACATAAAAGGTATAAACTATGAAAAAAAATTACAATCCTAGATTTTCAAAATGGCATCCCGGAATACAAACTTCATCGCCATCGAAAAATGGAATCTTCTTGCCAAAAAATTCATCGTGTCGAAATCTCTTCACTGTCGATCCAACACCATCATCGTATAATGGAAACTTCTTTCGTTTGCCATATTCATCACCAAGCAGATCACTCGCAAAGACCATGGATTTTCGTGGTGAAAAGTCCTCGTCGACTATAAGACGTTTGGGTGACAGGGTGTTGAACGTGGAGTCAGATTCCCAATCTTCGCAGATCGTTAAGCGATTGGGCGATGGCGTACTTGACCTACTACTACTCGGAACCACGCTTGTAAACGATGGCAGATCACTGTCATCTTCAAACTTCTGCTGCTCCGTCTTTACTTTCGTCTCCAACTCTTCAACTTCGTAACGACGAAGATATTCTGACAAGACTTTGTTCAAACTCATTTTTTCCGACGATTCAGGGACATTCATCTGTTTGAACAGAGGCTGTACTGTCTTTGCATTGATCTCAAAATTTTCTTCGAAACGACGGAGCAATGCTGAGAAGACATTGTTTAAATTAATTTTTGCCGATGCTTGAGAAGAATAACTATTCTCAGCTGTGTTGTCTTGCCGATGGATTTTGCTCAAAATCTGTTGGATTGTAGTATTATTTAGCTTGTCCATTTCAAATCTGTGCAAGTAAATTAATAATAACTAATAATACAACTAATCAAGTTAATCTTACAATAAAATGTTAGTAAAATTAAAAAACACTTACTTCGACAGAGCTATTGGTCGAAAAAGGTCTTAAACAATCTAGGTCAGAAAAATCAGCAGAGGTTCAAATTCGAAAATATCCTAGTGACTATACTGATGAAGTGAATTGATCCTCTGAGTTTTATATCGTGACAGTTAGTCCAAACGGACGAGGCTATATTAAACGTTAATCCGTTTAAGTAATCCATCGTAGGATTAGCATTGATCCCGTTGACGTAATTCATATTTAACTCATTAAGATTTGGATGGTTCGTGAAAGATGGTATTTGACTATTGTAATCTTATTACACGATTCAGAAATTACAATAGGCAACAACACAAGCAACGTAATTTATAATTTCAACTAATTTTCGTAAATTAAACTAAATGGTAAATTAATTTGAAATCATTTCTCATCCTCGGAACTGAAGAAATTTCAGTTGAAAAATCAGATCGTGCACCAAGGAAAAAAATAACGACAACAAAAATTAGCCAACTATTCATTGGGATACAAACCCGCAATGCCGACAAGAGAGATAGCAAGCAGAAGAGAGATGAGGCGAAAAAAAGAGAGAGAAGGACAAAGGCCCGGCGGGAGCACAAAACATTTTCAATCAAACGGCAATAAAGCGTCCAATTTTCCGATGCCGAGGAAAACCAACCGACCAACGCGCGCGCGAGACTCTGTGCGGCCGCGAGCCGTGCACAGCGGTTTTTGCCTCTGGCTCCTTTTATCTACCTCTCTCTCTCTCTCTCTTTTTTTCTCAAAATGTATAGATGATGCAACGCGGCTACTCGACTGGAGAGTAGCTTTGGCTGCTATTTTTTTCTATCTCTGGATTTCTTTTTTTTTTTTGGTTCAGCGTTGCAGTCGAATTGGATGTTTTTCGGAGATTAACGTGGCTGCTGGATTTTTTTTTTACTTCAGCTACACAATATTACATACACAAAAAATCTGTTTTCTTCGTTGATTTTTGTTATTGTTTACATCTCTACCATCATCGGAATTAAATGATGAAAAAGATCATTAAAAACTTACTTGTTTACCGAAGAAACGATAATAAATTAATTATCACGGCAGTCAGTATCAAACAATAAATAACGACGCACGCGGATAACGATGCCGAGATTAATTGTATCGCAAGCGCGGTATACACACAGAGGCGACTCAATTCCAAGCCAAAATTGCATGTGAACTTATGTACACGCGCAACTTACGCTGTAACTTACATCATCTGACAGATAATAAAATTGGCGCGCAGAAAGTTCGAGCGCCTGGTCGGCAACGGGCTAATTCATCGCGGCAGTTTTCGAATGACGTTAGCGACGTCGTATATACTTCAGAAGCTCGAGATATAATCTATGTGTATCTAGTGGAAAGTGAACAAGACGTTGCAACGAATTTTCGAAAAGTAAAAGAAAAGGTACATAAAATTCATCTTGTCAATATTAATATTTTTCGTAGAAATGAGATGACGATAGTGTTTTGCATTGAAGAATGGCCGACAAAGCAAGCAAAGCGCGAGACTTATTCAGCAGTCTGCACGAGCTCCAAGCTCAGCTACATCGAGTGATGAAGGACGAGGTAACTGACAGTGCGGAAGGAGCAGTAGGCGAGATGACGACAACGACGTCGGAAAAACAGAAGGAACAACAACACCCGCGAGTTTCCGAAACAATGAGGACGAAGAGTCGACCCGGAAATATCACTGCTGCTGCTGCTGCTGCTGTTGCTGATGAAAATGCAGTGTCGTTGAATGAGAATATCCGGCAAGAAGAAGGCGCTTTCGTCGAGGTGATGAAAAAGCAGAAAAGAAGGCGTAATAATAACCAACGACGCTCCGCTGAACTCCAATAGTTCAACTAACGTCAATTGTTTCGTTTAGAACGAGAACTTTTCGCAGTTCTCGTTTATTAACCGACGTCGTCCTCTCGCGGCGGCGATGAAAAGAAAAAAAAAAAATAGAAAAAGAAGAAGTACCGTAATAATTGTCGTAGACACAGCGTTTACACCGAAACTCACTTAGGAAAACTTCGTTGGTGCAATAATAATAGTCCGAGTCATTTTCCAAAAGGGAAGTATCCTGGCAGCATTGTTGCGCGGAAAAGAATGCCGAGAGGAAATGCACTCCGAGATTTTCTCTCGCTCTCTCGGGCAAGGTGACGCTGAACTTTGTTTAAAAAAAAAAAGGAAAAGTTGCCGAGTTCTCGCTGCCTTGCCTGCCTGCCGGCGAGAACAATTTTCTTAGTTAATTCTTCGTTCCTTCGACTCTCGCGAGTGCTGCTCTCGGGTAATTGTGTAAGTGAGTAGAGCAAGAAGTTTACGCGTTCTTTTTTTTTCTTCTTCTTCTCGGTTTTCTTTTTATTCAATTTTTTTTTGTTCCTCATAATATTTCAGAGATTACGGAGTTGTAATTAAATTTTTCTTGATTAATTTTGTCATTCGTTTGGTCTATTTTAATAAGCGATGTTATTAGTGCGAGGGTGTAATGATTGATTGACGTAAACTTAATTACTTCCTGAGTGTAGCACGTTATAATAATAAAATAATTACTTGACCTCTATCGCATGAATAAATAGTTGTTAACTAGTAAAGAAATAACCTCTCACAATAATAAAAAAAAAATTATCAAAAACAATCCTCATCCACGAAATTCACCTATTTCCTCTTTAAATCAGTGTCCACGCAATTCGCCACGCTAGTACCATATACATATATACGCGATGAGTATTCACAGGGCGTACGATCGTCAAAATTTCATGGACAATAATCGCAACGGCCCGCTGAGCGACTGAGAGAGAGGATACCCTCACGGAAAAAGACCTATGGGTAGCCGTGTAGGCAGCCTACAATGCCGCCTACAGGGCTACCATATGAACGCC
>JAWWMK010027129.1:0-15332 GCA_035047105.1 Galeopsomyia nigrocyanea
ACGTACTTTACGATGGTATACATAACTAACGTTGTCCCTAACGGGCAAACTTCAATGGAGCTTTGGGATTCTCCTTATAATTGTGCATCTGATGTGCTCGCAGTACACTGACTATAATCAATCATCTGACCATCCTCCGTCGACTGCCTCGTGTCACTTTGGCTATGTATAGCTTCGGAGATACATTGTCACTTTGTGATCTTTCGATTAGCTCTTAATTCATTTGACCTGATTTTTTGTTTGTTTTATCTATGTTCGCGCATGTTTTTCGGGTGATTGAACCGATTTAATTGGGAAGTAGTCCCGTTTGAAAATGTATATTTTTTCATATATCTGATGGTGCGCCAACTAAATACATAGTACACATGAATAATTCAAAAAAAAATTTTAGCTATTAACGGCCAAACTAGAGCACAAAACTCACGCAACCGTTCAGATAAAAATTCAAAAAAATATGTAACAAAATAACTAGATATATCCCAGATACTTCAAAAAAAGTGTATTATTAAAAAAAAAAACACTTCGTACACAAACTAATCCGTGAAAAAAAATGAAACGTGACATCTCTCTCACTAACGCGACTCCATTCATCGCTTCGTCATTAGTCTGGAAAAGGAAACCCGGCCACTCGTCATACAAAAAAAAAACAAGAGATAAAGAGAGAAAACAGTTTCGCAGCTATCGCGACGAAATTGTCAAGTGCCTCACTTCTGATATTCAGCTTCCCCGCGAGAGTGAAAGTGAAATGAGAAGCAAAAGAAGAAGAAGAAAAAAAGGATCGTCTCGAGTAAACTTAACGGATGGTACTTGAAGCAAGCCCGTAATTAACATCTTCTGCCGCGGTTGGAAATAAACGAGTCGTCGCTTTCGTCGAGGACAAGTGGTAGACATTATAAAAAAGGAGGCCGTATAAAGTTTGCGCGAGAGTAAAAAAGCCAAGAGCTCCATCTATTCTCCCGCTAGCTCTTCGCGAGCTTTAATTTACCTGCGAGTTGCACTTCGTGGAAAAGCGTATTTAACGAAAGGAATAAACTCGTGGCTCCTCGTTGAAAAATAAATACGGAAATTGAAATTTAAAAATTTACGTAGCTCGCCTGATTGATTGAGTTTAATTTTGCGATAAATCAGTAGTACGAGTCAATAAACGTTCCGACTACTTGATGATAATTTTCGCCAGGAATATTTTCGTAGCAGCGGATAGTGTAATCAGAATTTATACATACAGATACACGCGCACACATACACGGAAGAAAAGCAAACGTTAACCGTCGAGTATAATATTCCATATCGGTATTATTAAGCCTTTATTGTTTGAACTGCGTAAACTATAAAGTAGCGCAGTTCAGCGTGACGATCGTATTTGAAGAATCTAAATCAATATTTAAACGCGAAATTTCGATCGATCATTTCTGACTGACTTCATTTTCTTGATGGATTTGCATTATCCATAAATTACTTATCGGCATTTCACTTCTCATCGTTTCGACATCTCGATGAGTTATTTATTTTTTTCATTTCATAAAAGCTATGAAAAAAACTTAGATATCTAATTTGCTCCGCGCTCAGTTGTATTTACCTTCATCAATGGAGTTTTTTATACGTTGGCTCGATAGAGATCGCGGAAAATTGAATTGCTAGCGCGCAACGATGCAAAAACTTCGCTACTTCCAGTGCGGACTTTCGTTTGATTTATTGGATTCGCGCGGTGTGGGTCGAGATGAAAATTCACCGCGTAATTATCTCGCTCTTGCTTTCGCCGTATTTACGAAGCGTATTTCCATTAAGAGAAACGAGAAAAGAAAAAGGAAATTTTCCATTTTCGAGGGCTGCGAGATAGAAACATTCTTCTTCTTTGAGGATTTTACGCAAATGCCAAGCAACGAGTGAAGCGAGGGATAATTATTCCGTACCCCGAGGTTTTAGATACTTCTTTTTTTTTAATTTCAGACTGCCACAAGTTTCTGAATGACAGGAAACCTGATGTGCTATTTCTACCGAGAGAAGAGACTTATTCGTGGTGGTAGTAGTGGAGTGAAATTACTTTTGTGGTCTGTATAAAAGTTAATGGCTTCGCGAATTCTCTTTCCTCCAAAATCAATTTTCCAGAAAACAATCTTCACGAGAGAATAGCAATTCTGAAATAAAACTCGGCAATCAACCACATATTCAATAAAATTTCATATATATCCCATAAAAACTTCAGCCGAGGAAAAAAAAAAGAGGCGACGTTTACAAATGACATAGCTGTCACAAACTAACAGTTAATCGCGCCGAGATACAGCCAGCTGATCGAGAAAAGTTCGAGGGGGAAAAAAAGTGCAGGGAAAGCGGAAAAAGTGGCTGACCAGCACGTCGTTTGACGCCAAATACACACACATGCGAGGATTATAAATCAAAAGCGCGCTCGCAGAGAGCTGTCAGAGTTGGTATAGTACGCAATCGCGTGCAACTAATGCGCATCGTCATCATTAAGCGAAATAGAAGGGCCTTTGATGATCTTCCGCGCGCAAATGAAGCGAAAGTCCGTAATTATCTGATGGCCCCCTACGGCCTTCAAAGCACCCGCTGATTCTTACCGCCGTGGGATCCATTTTGGTTAGTTTGGCTAATGAACTGTATTGGCTAATCATTTGGTTCGCTGTTAAATTTTATCACGCGATTACTACGTTTTACTCTGTACTTTAGATCGCCGATCAAACAAAGATTGCGTCGAACTTACAGCTTCGACAATATTTAAAAAAAAAGTTCGCATCGTCGTTTCTGAGCGGAGAAAATCGATATTTCAATAGCGAAATCGCACAATGTTTGGCTTTGATCGGTAAATTGGATTTTGCCAATTTAAAAGGAAAGACGCTTCTACCCGGCAAAAAAAAAATACAAGTCGTAAAAATAAAGTTATTATTCATAAAGGGCCCCGTTATTACTTCGTATTTATTCATAAGCGCGAGGATATATATTCATTTTACTGCGCGTTGCTTTTGCATAATAACTCGCATGATTGTAAATCAATATGAACGTTGATGGCAATTCGTTTTGCAGAATCGAATTGCATACTTTACGTTGGAATTCAATTCAATATGTTAACGTGATATGTATTCCACGATATTGCGCTCGATCATTTCAATAGTACACGTCGTATTATAGCAATGCATACGTTGCATGAGGTATGTAATATCTATTTCAATGGCTGGATTGTTCGTGCGTACTAGAGTTGTGTTAGTATTAACAATTCAATCAAATCGAATCTTGTCAGAGATATCCAGTTAATTGGATATCTCAACTCGGGATACATTGGAAGACAGTGGCTGAAAGTCTTTTTTAATATGCAATACCTTGGCTGAAAGGAAATTCATAAAACTCAATAATTTTCATTGCGTTTCGTTCTAAAACAAAAAAAAAATAAATAAAAACAAAAGAAGGAGAATGGTTGACGGTAAAATGAAAAATCAATTAGCCACGTGGCTTATGCGCATACTATCTACAGGTCAAGAGGGGGGTAACTTTTAATTCGAAAAGTTCGAGAGGAGCGAGCAATGTCTCATAGACGCAAATTTCGAAGCGAAACGCACGCAATCCACAATCTGTTTGAAAGTTGAGAGATGTCCTTGCCGTACTAAAAGTTTGAGTGGGAGAGAGCATTTGAATCTCGTTACGAGGTCAACGTATAATGCGTGTGTGTGTGAGTCGCTTCCAAACTTCGTCTTTTTTTTCTGCAACCACCTCAGTGGCTTCCCGTGACTCGGCTTTTGGCTGAAACCAAAACTGTTTCGCCGCGAGTTTTTTTTCTTTTTCGTTGCTAATAAATTTTTTGACGCGTAACGTTTTAATAAACTTCGCAGAGGAATAATACTTGAAAATTGTTATGCAGCTGGTTGGCTTTATTGTCAAGTGAATGTTTATTACCGTCGCGAAGATGCAAAACTTTTGCGTTATACACTCGTGGGAAATCAGAAAGTTGCGCTCATTGAGAAACATTAGGATATATCAACTTCGTGATAACGAGAGACCGAATATATATACATAACTTCTCCCTTTATGAGATAGTAGCTCCGAAACTAATTAATTTTAAACTTACGTATCCTCCCTCACATACTAATACGTAAAATTAAAAATATCCAAATTCACGAAAAAAAAAAAAGAAACTAAACTAATCATTCAATTGATTGCTTCGTGTGTTACAGGCGAACTAATGGACATATTGGCTCTAATAAACTCAGCGATAAACTTCATCCTCTACTGCGCGATGTCGCGCCAATTTCGTCAGACGTTCAATCAACTGTTCTGCCAGTGGAAATTATTGGGTCGCTGGACTCCCGTACCCCAGCACGCGGAGAACAACAATGGCAACATAGCCACCAACCACACAGTCACTCAAGTCACCCACGTCTAGCATCAGCCCGCCCGACGTAAAGTTTGCTGCTGTTACTGCTGCTGCTGTTGAGCTGCGCACAAAGTGTCCCTTTCGTTTTTTCGTCTTTTTTGTTATTTGTATTCACAAACAAAACGAAAAAATGCCTCGCCCGCGCGGTATTATTACTTTTTCGATATTACCCGCGGTGAGTGTTGCGGATACGTTACTACATGGTGTTGTGCGAGCGAGGCATCTTATTATACCTCGAGCTGATACGTTACACTTCTGTTTTTCATTCTTTAATTCGTGTTTATTTTTCGCGGTTTCTCGTCTCTTCTTTTCAGTCGAAAAAGAAAGAGAATGTTTCGAGTAACGTGGATCCAGCGACTTTTAGCGGAATAATAGCGAACGAAAAAGAGAAGAGTAACGGTCAGCTTGAAAATTCTAATTAGATCGAGGTGTAAGGGACTCCCGAGGAACACACATATACAACGATATTCCTCGAGAGTAAGCGCAAACTAAGAAGCAGTCGTCGGGCGGATCTTTGTTTTCATTCTAGAAAGTAAGTTAGAGAGCCGCGGTATCATTCTCCACCCACGAGATGAGATTGGTTAGCCGAGTGGCATCCGTTTTTTTTTTCTTCTCTCGTTTCTCTCTCCACTGGAACTCGAGTTAACTCGCTCGTTAATCTTGTAAACCCCGTAAAAAAAAAGAAAAAGAAAAAAAAAACGAAGAAACAGCTGCGGGCGAGAGAAAAAGAGAGTGGATTCGCGATACGCAGATACGATTCGATTTCTCTTTTCCCAAGGAAAGAAAAACACGCAAATATTTTCACGAGGAGAAGGGGAGGATTTCAAAGGCTGGATACGAACGAAACTAGGCCGGAAAGCCACTTTATTCGTTAACAGAGTTTCCTTCGGGCTAACTAAGCTTCTACCCCTTCAACGAACGCGCGCGAACTGAGAAAATCTTTTACCGGCTACTAAAAGTTTTTCGTGTGTTTACCTGCCCGCAACTCGACCAGTGCCGAAAAAAAAAAACATAGAAGAGAAGAAAGTTTCATTTTCAGCAGCGAGCGAGCGATCAAGTGCGAACGAAGCGGCTGCTATATAAAACGACTCTCCCGTGTATTAACACGGCGCTCGTCTTATATCCACGCAATAAGCCACACGTATATATATAGAGTGAAAACTCGTCTACGCGCGTTATTATTCTTCTCGACCGCTAAGGAAAACTTAAGGTCACCCGTGGGCTTCATGTTCTTTTATTCGCTGCTCGAGATTAGTTTAGATGATAATAGTCCCAATTGCTCTGTTTACTCCTCGTTTTTTTTTATGTCGTGATTGCGGCACTGGCTATATACTATACGCCAGTGTTCTTCCGAATGTAAGTAACGAGGATAGAAAACAACGCGTCGACACGAGTTCACCAAGTTCCGAAAGACTTATATAACGAATGTGTTTTTCTGAGTTAGCGAATTCTCTTGGAAGACCGTGGCGGCGCCGGTAAATCATTTCGCGCGCGCGCGTTGTACACAAAGTTTTTTTTTTCGCTTCGCTTTTGTTTTGCAAACTGTTGGGGCGCATCGAGAGCTGATAATATAATTTATCGCTGTGCATCGGCGAGTGAAAAAGTCGAAAAAGTTTTAATCGAGCCTAATAAAAATCGCGTTCAAAAAAAAAACTCTAAGCCGTACAATCCTTGAAAGAAACAGATAAAAGTATCAACCCTGAAATTCGTCGAGCATCGAGTGTCCATTATTTCCGACCGAATGAACGTTGTGGCGAAAGAGAGAGGTCGATTTGACAATTGAAAAAATAATGCCCATGGCAAACTTGGCAATCCCGCGCGACTCTCATGCTACTCGAAAGAAAAACTTTTGCGCCCATTCCTCCCCACAGTCACTTTTATTATCTTCGCGAGGAAAACCGGGCGACCCTCTCTCTCTCTCTCTCTTTCTTTCCCCAGTGGAGTAAGCCAGTAAATCAGCCGGCCGAGCCTGCACACATACACATACACACTTATAGAGCGAATGCATCAAAGCCCGAGCAGAACTCGTTTTTCACCGATGCGCGAGACACAAAAAAAAGTAGGTTATATACTTTTACCGTTAAAGGACTGAAAATTTTGCGTCCACGTGCCACTCAATTGCGTTATGATGCAGATGAGAGGAAAAGAGAAGAGACATTCTCGGCGCGAAAAACGATTTATGGCCGATTAGATGTGAAAAAGAGGAGGCGTGAAAAGTCGCGCTTTTCTTTTTCTCCCCTCTTTTCCTCCTTGCACAAAAGACGATAGATTTTTAAAGGCGATTTGTCCGATAGTGGCGCTATAAATCATGCAATACGGCTGGTTCTGTTTCTTTTCTTCTTTTTAGATTCATTTTAGTGTTTTTTTTTTTCTTTTTTCCTCTTTCTCTCTCTTTTGTCGCTAATTGTTTCGTTTAAAAAACAATTAATCGCACGCGCGAACAGAAAAAAAATTGGGTCGAGAGAAAAAAAAAACGTATAGATGAGAGCATGGATGTGGCTTGGCATCGTTGCGACGTGGGCGAAAAAAAAAAAATAAAATAAAAGCGGAGCAGATAGTAGCGTCGGACCAGTCGATGGTCACGACCACAGTTATACGACGTAACTTCGTTTCTCCATGATATTGGAAGGGTCAGTGAAAAGCCACAGATAAAAAGCAGATTCCTCGGGAAATTTATTATCTTGACAATTTAATATACTATTCCTCTTTTTTTTTCTTCGCAATTCACGAGGATAGACAAAATACTGTGAATTTTTCTTCGAGAATTCAATTTTTTTTAAGTGGCATACTATTTCAAATCACTGTACGGGGAGACATGTTAAGTGTCAGTTTGCCGACATGGGACTAAATTGGTTTTAAATTGAAAAAAAAATAGCAAGAGAACAAAAATTTTCACGCGAGAGAAAAGTAAAGGATGTCAGATTGGAAGGCTCTTGATGAAATGAGCTCACAGTTTTCTATTTTCTGCTGTAACGACTGCATTTAAATATGCTATCTCGCCGCGCGAACGTCTTTTTTTTTCTCTTTATGAAGGATATCAAATTATTCGATGCAACTTCAATTTTTCGTAATTGCATAAAACAGCTGTTTCATAACGTTACAGGTCGAGCAGTTAATTTTCCTCGTACTTTGAAAAGAGCAGAATATTTAGAGGTATAGCATCGTAAAAACGCGAGAAATGAAATTACAGCGTTATAGCTACGAAAATTACGCGTAAAGTTTGATAAATTAATGTGAAGCAAAGACTGCCAAATACAATAACGCGCGGAGTTACCTTTCAAAATCCATAATGAACGTGATATTCCAAGAAATAATCGTTTAACGCGAACCAATTAACGTGATTCGATACGTGAAATACGATTGAGAAAGACACAAAGCGCAAATACGAACAATATGCCGGTTACGTTTTATCGATCAGGTATATACACACATACGATGACCCGGTTAGAGTACTGTATGGTGTGTCGCACGCGCGTGCATTGCGTAAGTGATACCTGTCGAATGAATGATGAGATGGGACTTTTATTCCACTGCACTCTTTTTCATTTATTTCATACTGTTATTATCGATAGAATAATGGAATTGAAAGGATAAATAATGAAAGCTTGGTTTTTATAAAATTTATGAATATTCGGTTGATTTTATATTTTTCGAAATTCTCGCGAATATTTTTTCCACGATTGGGTAGATTTTGAATACGTGTGAAGTTGAATTTTGATACGTGACGCGCGAAATTTGAAAATGAATTATAGAAAAAATAAACTCTTTCATCGGCGGTTTTCGTGAATTTAAAAAAAAAAAGTATATCCCGAGCACAGTAGAGCTTAATTTCTATGCTGGCCTCTGATTCCGAAACATTCGAACGAAAAAACTATTTCCCATATTTCATCGAAGCATTTCCATTTTTTCGAGAGCAATACGCGGGGATGCGCGCAAAATAATAGAATACGTGTTAAAAAAAACAATTTCCTCTTTTTGCATTTTCATCCAGCGGCGTCAAACCGCAACGCGTGACAGCGGCGCCGCAACTGCGATATAGCTTTTTCCAAAAATCGTGCTGAAACAAAGTTTATAGTTTGACAAAATGTATAATATATCACCGGAAAAAAAATTTCATCCACGAGCGTAAACTTTATTGTTGTTCTGAGAATCCAGCTCGGTTTTATTATACCGTGAGTTTATTGTAAAAATATCCCAAGCGAATTATCGTCGAGGGAGAGAGCAAAAAAAAATAATAATAAAGCTGGGATTATGAGCTCGGAGCCCTCATTTAGTCGATTATTTTAATGTTGCTCAAGTTTTCGGCGAACTGAGAGAGCGACGGAATCTACTTAAACTGAATTAAAAATTAATTAGTTCATGCGAAAGGTTGCCAGTCAAGCAGCCACTCTGGTGTCTCTTATTATTCAAAACAAAGAGCTAGACTACGGAATAATAATTTTATCAAGAGATTCTCAGTAATTTACCAAGAACGTAACGATAAAATTATCCAAAAACAAATAGATTCATTATGCCCACCCTATATACCGTGTATATCAAATAAACGAAGGTAAAGAAGAAAAATAATAGTATAATAATACGGCGAGTATCCGAAAACAAGCCTTCGGAGCTATTTTATCAGCCATCAGAAATCATCCCGAGAAAACGAGAGAAAAAAAAGTAAAAAAAGAAACCATATTCCCCAGCGTGGGTGCTGGCATGGCATGAATACACTCGTTAATCCAAGTTAAACACAAACACGGTAGTATAATATAGAGAGAAAAGAAACCGAAAGAAAAAATATTAAAAAAACATTTCACCTCGTCATGCCGGATTGTAGATGTGTGTCGTGCGCGAAAATACGCGACACGTGAGACTTCAAAGTCGGCGCTGGCTGGCGCGCTTGGCAAAACGAGAATGTCGCTTAAGTAGATTGAATTTTCTTGCGCGAGGCTTTCTCGTCGATTGATCTCTCTCTCTCTCTCTCTCTCTCTCTCTCTCTCTCTCTCTCTCTCTCTCTCTCGTTCTCTTTCCTTGTCTCGCGATATATATAGAGCGCTCGAGTTTTATAATTCGCCTCGGTGAAATCCAATATCTGCGCGCAGCGCCAATAGAGAACAAAAAAAAAAGTAAATTGAGCTTTCGCGCTGAATTAAAACGCGCGCTTTTGACGCGTTTCAATAAAACACCAGTAGTCTCTCTGCTGGAAAATCAAAATTGAAATCATACACACCCCTGGTAGTTCAGTCGAATTAATAATTTATTAAATTTTTCACGTTCACTCCCCCCCTCGAATTTCGTATATTTTCAATTCGAATGCATCGAGGCGCGTCGCACACGCCATCAAATTCAATGAAAAATGATCTGTCCTATCACACGTTTATATCGCCTTGAATAATTCACAACTCTTGTTTCTCTCTCATTGTCGCTTGGAAAAAAAAATTTCAGCATCGCTCTTTCGCGTCGCGAGTTTACTTTTATTTGCGCTTGAAAAATACACCAAGTTGCATTCTTTTCGCTTTTGGACGTCGTCCCCCCTGGTTTCTTTTTGGTTTCCGTCTCGCCTGCTTGTTCTGCCGGAAAATTCTTTTATCATTGGGTGCTCGCTTTTGTTGTGTATACCTTACCCTCCCCTATACTTCACTGTTCTCCGGGCGCCAGCAGCATTGCAATTTGAACGTCGAGCGAATGCATTCGAAAAGCGTTAAATTTTTTAATTGAAACCTTTTCAATGCAAATTTCGCCCTCTTTTTTTCCACCGCCTCTCCCTCTCTCTAATTCGACTCGCATACATTTTCTTTTTTTTTTCACAGCGCACGATAACCACTGCGTTAAATGCCTGCCACGGAAATAATATTATTCGTGAAATTCTCTCGTTTAAAGCTACCACCGCTGTCTGCTCTTTACAATGCTTCTTTTTTTTTTCGTTCTCTTTTAAAAAGTGGAAAAAAAGGACGCGTAATTCTTTCTATTGTCCTCCGCTGAATTCTTTTACGTGAAAAACCGTATCGTGAAACGTCGTTTTCCGGAAAATTACAATAGTAACGAAAAAAATAATCGGCATGAAAAGAAAAATTTTTTGTAAAATAAAACCGAATTAGAACGTAAAGAAACACAGCCTCGCGAATTTAACCTTAAAAAAAGAAAAGGTTTGATAGTCCGAGGCCGCGAGGAGAGTTGAGCACACAGACACACAACCACACGATCGCATAGAACGATTTGCCGGTGAAATCAAGCCTCAAAGAGGAAATTTCCTCGATTGAAAAGAAAAACACATGGCAGCCGTCGAGAAAGTATCGCGTATACACAACCCCCGCCAAGCGTGTAGGTATGTCTCCACAGAGAGGACGAGTAGAAGAGATAGAGATCTCTCAAACGACACGCGAGGACATCACCACACGAGAGCGAATCTCCGCGACGTAGGGGGTTCCCCTGGCGACGTCGTATAAGTCCGACTTTCCTTTTTCTATTTTATTTTTCTTTTGCTTTCTTTTTTCCAATCGATAGACACGCAAACCATCAATGCTCACTGGTGTTGGTTACTTCGACGATTGCTTTTGTGATTCACGAAAGTTGTGGTTAATCGAGTTAGAGAACAAGCTAACGAATTTATTTAATTTATTTATGGCGCATCGTTATTCGTATAAAATTGAGAAAGACACATTAACAGTTATTCCATAATCTTTTTTTTTTACTTTTCTTTTTTTACTTATCTTTCAATTTACTCGCGTAAATAAACTTCTTCGATCCGCTCGAACTCAGTCAAAGTGTCATCGAACATTGACTCGTACTACTGAATCACTACTTCCTGTAAACGTCAACTAGAATCAGCGTTAAGGTCCCTCTACACGTATATATATAGCACAGCAAAATATATATATAGTAAATGGAGAAATTTGACTCCCTGAATTCTCCTCGAGGAAGCATGATATCGCAGAGAAAAAAATATGGCTCGATAAATTAGATATGTAGAATTACTTTGAATCAATTTCGGCACTTCCTATTGAACCGTTTCTTTAAAAATAATTTTTGAAAATTTCATCTATATCATAAAATTGAGCTGTCATTCTTTTTCAATTGTTTAGCCTGGCAAGCCAACCATAGCCTGGTAAACAAACCTGATAAAAACTGTGCACCAAAGATTCAAATCCTAATTATGTCTAATTCATCTTTTTTACAAAGTATTATACGAAAAAAATTATGTGACAGTCTATAATATAATATGAATAAGAAGCGCTAAAAATTACATTAGTTTGAATTCTTTTTACGTGAAAGTCCACGTCGACCTGCATATGGTTGGTTACATTCATTTCTATGTCTATCCTTTGGTTTCGTCATTGCATCGTTTTGATTTGTGCAACATATAATAGAATATTAAATTATAATTGCATATTAAGAAATAATAAATTTCATGCAATAACAAACTAGAACATTTTACACTATTAAGATACAATACATTAGGTTATCAAAAATAATAATAGATTTATAGACATGGTTATAAACAATTGAAAAAGAATGACAGCTCAATGTTATAACATACACGAAATTTTGAAAAATTATTTTTAAAGAAACGGCTCAATAGAAAATGACGGAATGGATTCAAAGCAATTTTATATATCTAATTTATCAAGCCATATTTTTTTCCGCGATATCATGCTTCTTCGAGGAGAATTCAGGGAGCCAACCCTGGTAGAAAATTGACGGGAAAATACCGTGAATAAATCGACTTTTTCGACGTTTGGCGTTATTTTAATAAAAAAACATGTAAAGTTGATAATTTGTTAAATCATAAGTAAAAGTCTTTTTTTAACAGGTTAATCAATTTTGAGATCGAAAAGTTGTCAAATAATTTGATTTTTGTTAATAATATATTGGAATTTTTTACGAAAAAGGAGTTTTAATAGTACAAGTAAAATCGTCTATACTTTATAAAATTACTTTATAAAAAGTTATTATTAATATACGATATGGTACATAACTGTAACTATTATGAGTAGGGAAAATCCCAAAATGTTTTTTGCAAATTAAGTGCATACAATTTAATTATTTAAAGCATGTAGCTTTTAACCTCTCAATTCCGTGAAAAATCCGTAAATTTACCGAATTTACCGTCAAGCTTTCTAACAGGGAAATTTCTGAATTTAATATATATATTTTGGTGTGCTATCCCTGTAGAGGGACAAAGCAAGCCACACACACAACGACAAGACGAAAAAAATCAATACGATCTATCTCTTTGAGTTAGGCGGATGTTAGTAGTAGACAACCCAATTAAAAGAAACTTCATGTCCAAGCGCGTAAATGAAGACAAGATGATGGACGCTGACAGAGGTAGTAATAGTAGTATGACTGCGACCTTCGACGTTAGAAACAGAGAGTGAGAGACCTTCGCTACACGATGCCCTTCAATTTACCTCCGACCTATATACGTCGATCAATTCGATGCAAGCCTACGCACAGCATTTCGCCTCGTTATTATTTTACGCGTTCCTTATTTTCCCATCCTATAGTATCGATTGGATCGCAGTGCGTCCGGAATTATCAAGTTTCTTTCGAAGAAACCGAACAAGCAAAGGAATAGTTCGAAGATAAAAGTTTTTTTTCTTTTCTTTCTTCTTCGGACTTGGGTATACTTTTCTTTTTCGGGAAAAGTCAGAGACAAAGGGTTCACGCGAAATTACCACGAGGATACAGCTTTCGAACGAGCTGCACTTCGGAGTTTACGCGCATCTCTTTTACGCCAACGAATGAATGATTTATTTAGTAGAGCATAACTTTGAAAACAGGGCTCGGATAAAATGTTTGCTGTCTTTTTTTTATGATAGCACCTTTTTTTTCCTCTTGATTGTAACGCGATAATTTTCGATTCAATTACCAGCGCCGGTTTACGATGTTCGGCGCGTTTTTACGTTGGAAAGATCAATTGATAGATTAAATTTCAGGATGAAAAGAGTGAATCGCGAACTTTTTAACAGAACAATGCAAGGAAAGAAATACAACAATGTACCTTTCGTGACAATGTGTAGAGGAGAAACAAAAAAGAAACAAAATAAAGTTAAAAGAAAAAACCATTGTCGAGCGTTCGGCTTTCAACGAACAGAGATCGGAAATCGTTGAAACGTGAAAAATCAACAGTCAGCCGCGATACGACGAACAAAAGCTCGTCGCTCATTCACGTGTGGCAAGCGACGACGACGAAAGACATATCGTCGTACTGGTGCTGCGCCAACGATAGAAAAAAATTCATGCGGAATTTATGGGGCGCGATGATCTGGTGGTGCGAGAAAAAATATTCCTCGCACACGAGCGAAATAAACCAATTCTCTCCACGGCTACGCAGTTCGCGTGGGAGCAATGGGAAAAAAATGTGCAGTAGGTAAAAAAATAGGGTGTGCCCGAGTGGACGTACGCTTTCGGGGAAATGATCTTCATATACCCAAGAGAATAACTATGTTTCAAATCCAATTTTTTGTTTTTACAATTGAGTTTCACACACACACTTTCTCGCTCTCTTTCTCTCTTTTTATACTTTTTTTTCGTAGAAAAATATTTCTTTATTGTTTCGTGTTGTAATTGCAACGACAGTACGAAAACACAATATTTCTTCTAACAATCAATGTTTGCGTATAACAAATAATCTCTTTCAAACACTCCATGAATAATAATATCGCACAAGCATAATTGAAACGAGTAAAACTTTCTCTAAAAAAAAAGAAAAAAAGGAAAAAAACGCAGAAATTTAATAAGGTTGTAACGGCAGGTTTAATTCACTTGTTAGCGAGCTCGAGTACGCGGAAACGTCGGGGAAAATTATGCAAAAGCGAGAAAACTCGCGCCAAGAAAAATAAAGCAGTAACGCAAAACGAAAAGACAGAAAGAAATATACTCGAGCGATCAGTCTCACTCTCTTTTTTTTTCTCTCCATATAATGCTTTAATTATCATTTAAATTCATCGGGTAGTGTGGTCGACGCGCGATATACGCCTTGAAATGGAATTTCGCGCGTCGCTGAACACGCCACCGCACCTTTTTTTTCTTTCTCTCTCATTCTTTCTCTCCTCCCGCAAAACGCCATTTGAATTTTAAGCTCGAGCTGTTTCGTCGTGCGCTTTGAAAAATTATCTCGCGCCTGCTACTGCCAGTCGCCCCCGTAAGGAAACGCGTTGCGAATGCCTAATTAACCACAGTTGAAAAGAAAAAAGAAAGGGTTTCGCGCTTTATTGTCACGCATTTTTCAACAGAATTTTTTTTTTTTCATTCACATGGCTGCCTTACGTGATAATCGATTTCGTATACATTTGTAACACCGAGATAATGGATAACAAGTTTGCATTTTAAAATGGGAAAAAAAAATAAATACCACGGGAGATGAGATCTGAAAGTCATCCTATTGTCATTTTTCAAATGGCGTCAATCGCATTGCGTAATCGCGCGCGTGCTCGCACAGTTACGCAACGACGAATCGCGTTGCATACTCGATACGAGATATATCAAATTGCTGAAATTCGGTGATGATGGAATTCGAATAAAAATGACGAGAAATTCGACGTAGAGGCTAAATAAATTATATATCTCGATCGCTTATAAATCGATTAACTTTCCATAAAACTTCAATTGATAAACAACTTTTTCACGCCCCCTCGATTCCTTCAAAAAAGAGTAAACTCCCCACTTTATTAAATATCGCATTTGTATTCATAAAAGATCGAATGCTCGTTTGCATATTCATCGTGAAATTTGAAAATCCGTTTGGAATCTCGTCCTTTTCAAAAGTAAATTCGTAACTTCAATGTCGTTCCGTAAATAAACCGCAATTAATTCCCAATCAATGTCATCGGCTATCTTCGGCGACAAGACCTTGCCCACCATCCCTCGGCGCTTTATCGTCGTCATATCGCCAATTGTTGTGCGCGATGAACAACGTGAACAAGCTCAGGAATGGACGATAAAAGATATATCTATCTATCTATAT
>JAWWMK010027170.1:0-15329 GCA_035047105.1 Galeopsomyia nigrocyanea
TAGGCGTTTTACTTGAGCGCCAAATCCTATAGGTTATATGGTTCACGAATTTTTTTCGTGAACTTTCTAACAGGGGCCCCGAATTCGTAATCGCGAAAAGAAAGAGCAAAAATACATGCCATCTAAAGTTTTTAATAGAGTTTTTATTTTACGAGGGAAAAAATAGATCTATCGAAACGTCTATAGCTACAGAGCGTCAAAGTAGCTTACAGCACTAAACGAATTTCGGGCACGTTAATGAAACTCTCAAACAAGATAAGCTCTTCGCGCAGAAAAAAAACTTTTTATCGTAAGTTAGTCAGTGCATTTACCCGTAAACTTTCGGTGCAGAGACTTAAAAGGATTAAATCTGCGCAAAAAAAAAAAAACAAAGTTCCGCGAACAGCGGAAGGGATTTCGAACTCTGAAGTTCTGACCTATATATGTATAGAAAAAAAGCGCGAGTGTGTGGCGGTCGGTCGCGTCCCTTAGCGTCACTTATCGATTGTCCCATTTCGCTGGGATAACGCACCGCGGGAAAGAGACTTGCGCGCGAGCGGAAGGGTAATTGTCATGCGAGATGAATTTTTTAACAAAAAACTCCTTGAAATCCAAACGACATGCTAATGAGCGAACTCGCTGTAGAAGGAAAATCTGCATTTCGTAGATGACAATCTTACCTCGCTTTCTTCCAAATTTTCATTTCCTCGCGAATAACTTTCTTTTTTTTTGGGTGGGGGGGGGGGGCAAGATTACAAATGCCTTGACGATTTGTCGACGTCTCTCTCTCTCTCTTTTTTGATTCACAGCTCTTTGAATAAAGAACAAGTCTCTCTTTTTCATTTCTCTCTTTCTCGTAGGAGAAGAAAACTTTTATTCATCCCGTCGCAGAGCGATTTTAAAGTCCTCAATTTCAAACTATGAATAGATTGACTTGAGACCATTCCAGAGAAGATGAATGAAGGTGATTCTTCTTTCGTTATGAGTGGGCTGACGTTACGTTTCTTTTTATTTTCAGTATACCTGTCATTTCGTATGCAATGTTTGATAAAAAAACTTGATTTCATCCAATATAGCACCTTTTTCATTAGAATCCCGATCAGAATCCAATGAATTTTAAGTATCATTCATAACTATATTTCCGCCTACCGCCTTCATACGGTGTTAATAAAACTCGCACAAATCTAGTTATCAACTAATCAAAACTCAATTTTAATTCGATTCGGATGACTTTTCATGCAAATAGTACGCTAAGGTCAATAATAAACTTTTCACTTCCACTCGCAAAAAAAAATGTCCTATAAAAATATGAATCACAATCGCACAAAAGGCAAAAAATAATGAACAAAAATGAAGTGCAAACTTCCAACGAACCGTTCTCATTTCTCTTCGATCCTTCGTCAAAAGATAGGTACTTTGAAATTTCTCTGCCTATGATGCTTTCGATGTCACACACGTTTATGTATACGACCTTCTTTTTTATTGGAAAACTGAAGGCACAACATCGCAGATATATAAAATCAGTGAAAAGAATTTCTCGTTTTCAGCGCATTAATCATCGACGCGTATACCCAGTTATCAATTAGAGCCTTTCGACCGATAAAATTAATTGCACATTTGGATCAAAAAGCCTTTGTATATATATATCGTAAATTGTGCGCGTGCGAATTACGTCAACTGTGGCAATTATTAATGTATCAATTACAGGCCAGCCGTTGACGGTAAATTCCTTTTTCATTGTGTGTGTGTGTGTGTGTGTGTGTATGAGTTCGCGCGCACGTGTTTGTGTGTATCTATATGTATATGCTTGAAATTGCAAGAATGGGCTAATAAAAAATGGCAGTCGCGAGAGAAAGAGAGTGAGAGAGAACCGTATGTTGGAGAGATGCCAGAGACTTGCCCGCATGGCTCGCGACTCGACTCGCAAATCCACAAAGGACTTCCATGAAAATTGAAAATTCCAGCAAAGCTAAAAATAAGGCCCGCATGTCGTCCAGTGTATGCGACGCTTTTCTTTCTCTCTTTTTATTATTTCGTTACGTTGCGGTAACGGAGCCGTGCGTTTAATTCGTGATTTATAATTTTATCGATGATACTCATTTGCCGCGTCTGACTAAACTCGGAGCGTATCTACTTATTCCGCCTGTTAGTTTATGCAGCGTTTTTGATTGAGCAGTAAAGCCTCTGGCAATAAAAACTCGAGTAAAGTAATGTTATAAAGTAACTCGCGCAAGTTTCTCCCATTATTTCTGTTTTCACTCGCCGTATGAGCAAAAGTTTCGAAATAGTCTTTTGTCGGCGAGTTTGCAAGGGGGAATAAACTGCAGCTGCTAAAACTTTAAACATCAGCAACGCAAACGTCAAGTACAAGCACCGCAGTAAATTAACTTCACGCGTATTTTCCACAAATAAGCAAAAAAATTGACTTCTACGATACACCGCGAAATCCCAGCTAAAGCATCGTCATCGAACGGCGCTCAGACAAAATATAATCATCAGTCATCAAGCACCAACACTGGTATACAGATCTGTCGGCCTTAAGCTTCAAGCGTTGAGGCCTTGATCCGTGTCTTTATGCCTTGCTGTCTCGGCAGATGCAGCTGTCAGGGATTTTAGCGCCTGACAACAGCCAAACGCGTGTTCATCTGATATGTTAGGTTGGATGTATGTATGCGCTTTCGTGTATGTGCGAGAGAGAGAGAGAGAGAGAAAGCTTGCGTGCAAATCCGATTAATGCATCGTCGCCTCCTGGGGGCTTTCTCTTCTCGCCGCGCGCGTTGTTCAATTCTCATCGTGCACCTCTGATATAACCGACGGCACGAATGCCTTGTGTGATCATGCCTGTCAGGCGTTCTGTGATTTTCAAGAGCTTTATCCTACACTTGCGATAAATACAATTGTAATATTGTAAATGAACAAAATGAAAAAAACTTCGAGAAGCATAAAAATAATTGAAAATGCCTTTGTTGCTCTTACATGTGTATCTTTTGTTCTTTCTCGAGCCAACTAAATTGCAATATCGAACGCTCAAAGGGAGAGTATACAATTTTAAAAACGATATATAAACTCACCGGATAATAGTTAATTTATATCTCGAGAGAGTTATGGCGCGCGAGCAGCGTATCAGATTGAATCGCCGTCGGCAAAGTTGTTTGAGTCTCTTGTACCTTTTTTTTCTTCTTCAAGGGGTCAGGAATCTCTCTGTGCCCTGCGCGCAAGCAGCAGCTGTTTCTTTTATAGACTCTGGGTCAACGCTGAGTTGCGAAGACACTGCACAGCCGACAAACAAACATTTCGTATCGGCAGTCGCTTGGTTAAGAGAAAAATGAGAATTTTTTTTTCATTATGTATATTACTTCTTGCGATATAGAAATACATTCGTATTCAGTATAAAACGAGTATGTATGTTTTCCGTTTTGTCCAATTAACGTAACATGTTGCGATAAAAACATTCGAGAGATAATTACTACCAAGTGTAAAAATTATACGCTTACAATATTGTCGCTTACTCTGCACTGTCCCCGGAAGGCAATTCAGTTTCCCAGTGTGCGCGCGTGCGAGAACAAGTTTGTTTTATCATTGTCTGACTTTTACGAGGTATATACCACATAATTTGCCAAGTCGCGAAAAAAATAATGTGGAACGTGCACGCAAACATGTGGATAACAACAAAAAAGGGGGAAATTATGTAGCCGAGATGGAACAAAAAAAAAAGAAAGAAATTATCGAGTGAGTCGAGTGCTATAGTACGTTCGTTAGATATATTTTTTCTTTTCTTTTTCATTGTTGCTATTACTCGTAATACTTTTTTTCCTCCCTCTTTATTTGGAAAGGAAAAAGTTGGACCAAAGCAAAACCCTTACAGCGTGTGTATCCTCTCCCCAGCAATTTGCATGAGCTCGGTCGAGCGCGAACGAACGAACGAACGACTCTCTCATTCTCGTCTATTTGCGGTTCTCTTTCTTTTTTATTTTTCTCTCTTTCTCTTTTTTTCTTCGCTACTAATGCGCTCTGTTGTTATTTTCGTATTTCGTTGAGCGTGGTATTATTTCGGTATTGTTATTTCGCACGTTTTGCCTTGTTTTTGGGTTTTTCGTCTGTTGCTTTCTTAACTGCTATCCGTTGAGTTAATGAAGAGAGCTCGTATTTACATTGATGTCGATGGACTATTTTTAGTCGACGTGGGAGGAACTTTGAGTACGAAAATGTATGTGAAATATAAAGGAAACGTGTTACTTTTGCACTTTGTAGAGCAAAGAAATCACCATAACGTTAAAATTTATATATTTTTGAAGTGTATCCATAATATAAAAAAATCACATTACATAGATATTCGATTTGAGCAAAAATGAAGAAATTTGCAAGTCTCTATATTATATTCAATAAAATCTGAAAAATGGAGCGTGGGAGCTGTGCCAACTCGTCGATCTGAGAAATAGATGAAAGTGGAAATTAGATTTTCATAATTCATAGCGGTTAACCCGAATAGACGGCGGCGTGCTAAAAGCTTACGTTTATTAGTATGTCATTCGCGACACACCGGAATTATATCGATCATATTGCCCCCAGTACGTGCTCGTAATATGGAAATGTAACGGAACTTTAGAGTACACATTTTCGAAATTTTTGCAGACCCAAAAAATCAAACTACAATTTCCGTAACAAATTTCAAATTCATCGAAAAATCATTAAACTTTTCATTCTACCCAGATTACTAGACGAGAAATGACAAAAAAAAGAAGAAGTACTCTGACAATGAAACGCCAACCACACCGAACATACTGTCGAAAAGTTTCGGATTTCCTCAACTGAAATAGAGAAAAAAAATGCCAAAAAAACTTTTACCCTCCCACACACTCCGCGGCGGGCGGCAGCAACCGCCTCTAATTAAAAGTTGCCTTGTCACACGACAGAGAAAGAGCAAAAAAAAAGAGAGAAAGTGTGATTTAACGCTCGGTGTAGGCTGCGTTAGGCCACGAATATGTGGGTTTTCGAATGAGAAAAAAGACAGCACATACGGCCGACTTCCGTGAGCGTATTATATATCTCGTGACCGCACCAGCAGTAGCGACGGTCAAGTGGCAAAGCCATCTGCTCGCGAATTTATAATTTCTCTGTCATATGATTTTTTGTAATAATATAGCTGTCGCTAGACGGATACATTTATCTTTTATCAATAGAAATCTTTTAAGAGATTACGATGAATCGAAAAAAGCGATATTTTTGTCAATCTCTCGTATATAGTATTTGCAACAATGATGAAACTTTCATCGCAACGATAATCCCAACAATGTGCGTATTTTTTAATAGGACATTGAATTCGTCGTAACGCGATTTCTACCTTTGCGACGACTGTTACATAACTGCTTTCTTCAATGCATCCCTTTTCAAAAGCGCTAAACCGTTGTACCAGTTTACGTAACCGAAGTTATAACCATTCTCATATCAGCAAACTCAAGCACCTTTTCTTTTAAAACTTGCCGAAGTCTTACAGCCATTACATGCAATTAACGCTAAAGTTATATGCATATAAAATTGAAATAACGCTTAGCTTGAAGAGCTCGAAGTTCGCGCGGGAATATATACATACATATCGATTGATCCAAGTTTTGTTTGAGTACAAGAGAAGATATCACTTTGCGCGAAGTGACTAACGGCTCGAGAATTAATTACGCGGCCCGCGCGCTCGCGCTCAGCGAGTTTGTGTGTGTCTTTAGCCAGCTGGCGACGTGACAATGACAACCTCAACCAAATCACCGAAGCATTCTATAACGAAGAAGAAAAAACTTGATATTCGATCTTCGAATTGCATTATGAAAAAGTCCAAAAGTGTTGAATCAATCCATCGATTACGATAAATCGATTAATAATCATGTGGCAGCTGGCGGCTGAGTGTCTGCGGAAATCACGTTCCTAAACTGCGCTCGGTAAATTTTAAAGCCCCGCGTAGTTCCTGTACATTCCCGGCGGAGTATTATGGAAGTACCTACCGGCGACGGAAATGTTTGGCCCTGCGGCTCGACTGTGGTTCTACTCCTTCTCTCTCTCTCTCTCTCTCTCTCTCTCTCTCTCTCTCTCTCTCGCTACGAAGGTCAATCCAAAAACGTTTACGCCGCAAATTCCGTCGATTGAATTAGCATCAATGGAAATTCACAAGGGTTAACCTTGATTCGCAGTCTATTTTGTCGCGCGGAGCGTCGTTTATTCAAAATTGTTGTTTGACAGATACAAATTAGACTGCGAAAGAGGAGAAATAGTGGGTGTCGAGGATATAAGGAGCTTACAGACTCGATCGCTGTTTTTTTTTATTACAGTCTGGATATGGCCAATAATAGCTAAAGTATGGCTATCAGTCAATTAACTTTATACTTATCGTGTGGCAAATAGTATCAATAGGGGATATAAACTTTTATTTCATTCTATAGCCCATAAAACTCTATTATCGATGTAGTATAGTCCTATATTTTTTTTTCTATGACGGTATCTACCGTTGGCAATTTGTCACGACTAACGATGGCATCAATTGAAATATCGAATTCAATGTCAGCCTTGACGTAAATCATTGCAATGAGTATAACCCACCGAACTTGCAAATTCGACGCTTTTGACACTTATGATCATGAATCATTCGCACGCGCGCATTCGCCAATTTCTAAATCATGCATCGAGTCGGCTTTACAATATTCGACGCGAAACATTTTTCACGCGAAATATGTATATATAAATTTTTGCGTTCGAATGATCACGACACATTTGTCAAAATATCGAGTAGTCGCGTGAAAACCAACAAATCAAAATGACTTATCTATATACGCATGGAATTCTTTCAGATTGGCAGATAGAGAAAGAGAGGACTGAAGAAAAACGTGCACGTGATAGAGAAGAAAAGAAGCGACGTAACGATCCACAAAAGGCGGACTGTCGACGCATTTCTCATCGGTACGTCTCACTCTCTCGCTCACTGCCTTTCAAAATCCTTTCGCGAAGTATCTTCCGAGAGTTTTGCCTCCCTTTTCAACTCTTTACCTCTCAGCTGCATATATATATACACGATTTTTTTTCGTTTTAAAGGCAAGAGAAAAAAAGTAACTCGCAAAATCTGTTACTTGAAAATGGCTTTGCGAGGTACGACTTTGAAAAGAGGAATACCCTTTTCTGCATTATTTATCTTGGAAGAAAAGACGTTTCGTGCGATACTCAGACATTATTCAGTTCTGAAAATGACATTTTGCAATTTTAATTTTGAAACGAATACGCAATATTTGAATTTTAACTCTACTCCTAAGTTATTATAGAGAGTTCATTACGTATAAAAGTATTCTTTAAAGTTCGTAAAAGAAGAACCGGAGAATGCAAAGTTGATTATTGAGAACAGTTTGAAACTGATGGCGAAGTATAAAAGTAAATAACTGCTGGACGGAGTTAATGGAAGGGTATTAACTGATAAATAAAATTGTAATGGCAATGAAAGGATCAGAACAGTTAACCTTCTTTTTAAAGAGTTATTATCAGTGCTTAATTAAAAATGTATTCGTTCATTCCAAAGTAGACTGAAATCTCGAGAAAAAAAAATCTTTATATTAACCAATACTTTTGTTTCAACAGGAAAACCAACAGCGATGAAATCAGGATCATCCAAAAATCGAAAACAACCATCGAAGTGAACGCGTCAAAACAAGTGTGAAAAATTTTGTCATCCGCGCAAGTGAATCTCCAAAGAAACCCGCCCGCAAAGAATAACATCATCGCAAATTGCGGGAAAGTCAGTGTTATTCGATCGATGAAAAGATTTTGGTTACAGTCCAGCAGTTCGAGAACTAAGGAAACAACATGCATAGAAGTGTCGCGAGTGTTAGAGTGACTCTGACAATGTAGCGAGCCAGCGCCGTCCGCAAAAGATGGTAGCTGCTATCGCTGCTGTTAAGCAGTGTTATGATAAGTAAATCGTCGATATGGACTTTCCCGCCGCGAGTGGCAATGACACGCAGGTGCTCTGCGAGCTCCAGCATCGCGACTTCGTTGTGCCCGAACACGGTGAGTTGGCAGCTCTACCTCATGCATTTTATTCCATCTTGTATTTTTCTCTATGATTGAGCAAGTCGCGTTACGATCAAGTTTCCATATTTAAATTACTAGCGCGCTCGAAGCCAAAGAATTTCCCCGTGGAATTCTCCGCGCGCGAAGCAGAACAAGTAGATGATTCCGAGTATAGTCAGACAATTTGCGGAATGGTCGTTTAGCGTACTAAATCAACTGCGCGTGATTGCGAGAAATAATTTTTAATTTGTCGATTCGTCACACTTGCGACGGATGGTAATACTGAACTAACAAAAAAGTTTGACGGTCATTACCAAACTTCTCAAGAGGCGATCAATCAAAACTCAATAAATATTCTCCTAATGACACAAACTTTGGTGTTGGACGAGGAAAAGTGTTTGCGAACTTTCTAATGAAATCCGTAAAGAGCACGAATGATTCACGAGATTATAATAATCTGCACCAATGTATAAGCATAGATTCTCGAACTACCGATCTGATAGATGAAAACTTCGAAAGCAGCTCTATCGCGACGACCTGTACACTATTTAGATAAGAGCGTTCTATAATTTAAAAAATACCGTATATCCAATAGTTATTCGAGTTTTCCTAACAAATTACTTTGGAGCTTGCTCGAGTTGCGAAGTGGAGGAAACTGCGATAAGTCGTATTGCTCCTCGCGTCAGACAACGAAGAATAATGAGATATATTTGCACACGGTCAACAGTTGTACTGAATACCCGGAATTGTGCTCTCGGACTGTTATGTATTTCTCAGATAGATTTTGTGGCGATTCTGTTTCTATTCGATTATTTTTCTGAATTAAAAATGCTAAACAATAATGTAACGCATACAACTATGAATAATTACATAAAAGGCCGTTTAGGTAAGTGCTTGTAATATAGTGGAGGTAGAAAGCCGGAGGCAAAATCCAGGAGGAATCTGTTAATCACCCTTTAGATGCAAATGAGGATGTAAATTAGCCAAGAGCGACGAAACGGACATACTAAGACAAGTATGTAGTTATATATAAAGGTGCGCAGGCAAAAAGTAGACATCAGTCTTACTTGCTCTAAATATCGCTTATGCAGCAAAGTTTTCGTTCTATTTATGCTGCACCTACCTCTATACCTTTTTGTCTTCATTGCTCTCTCTCTCTCCCTCTCTCTCTCTCTCCACGTCTTCCTCTTTGGATTTATTTTATCCACTCGAGCGCGCCGAGCTTTTCTCTCTCGCGCTCGCGAGCGTTTATTTTTTATTTTCAGTCTAATAAAATGATAACATTCGCGTGAATCTTTGTGGGAGAAAAGGAACGTTTAATTTTAATTTTGCTGCATCATTTCTTCGTAGATCATTTTTTTGAGATTATTTAGCGAAGGTATAGGATTGCAAATATTTAACGTTGAAAAAGTTTAGCTACAGAAATTTATGCAACGATGAGATTTTTTCGATTAGCATTGTCGTTAAGGTCACTCAAGAAAGTAATTTAAGTATGCAAATTTTTCCAATTACAGTTTCCTTTTTATTTTTTGCATCGAATGCGATTTATCTAAAAAAAAAAAACAAGTAAGAAAATTCAATCGTGAGATACTACCATCCAAACGTACATTTCATTTCGAAGTGGAAACACAAAAAAAAAATCCTCAATGAAAAATAACTTTTCCAAAACTGACACGACACGCGTGACATATTTCACTCGACAAATCGCATATATACAACGTCTGTATCAATCTTTTTCTCTCTCTATCCGGGAGTTATTTAACTTTCGGCACTACTGAGAGAGAAAAAGTTTCACATGTCGTTTCAGCGATCGGCACGTGACGCCTGAAGAGCGTATAAGCGAAATAGTATTATATGCACTTTCGGGGAGGGCATAGACGCGCGGGTACTAACAGAAACCATAGTAGACGTGGGAGTGAGGGAAATGGAAGGAGAGAGAGAGAGAATTGTCTGTAGGGAATTTCTCGAAGAAATTCAGGTCGTCGTTAAAGCATTGCTATACGTATACACGCCAGACGTGGATATTTCACTGCTACTGCAAGCGCGTCGAGTTTGTACGGCTTGGTGCCTGCGGCTTAACTACGTCGAAAAGTTAGCGAGAAAGGGACATTACTGTGTGACAGAGGTCAGCGGAATAACAACTGACACTATCTATACCCGCGACTTCGAGCTTGCATCTTACTTTGATTTTTTTTTATTCTTATAATAGATTGTTTTTTCCCCAAATTCTGTCAATTTTTAAATCAATAAATGTCAATAAATGTAAGTCTTTGAGCTTTGTTGAAAAAAAAACTTGAAACAATCTATTTCCGACTGCATATGATAATTAGCGCAAGTTAACATCACAATTATACGACTATCGCAACTCAATTTTCAAGTAAGATTCATGCATAGATAGAAACTAAGAATTGACGATAATTCAGAATCAAAAACAGTAATAATTGACGAATTACATCTCCGAAAAGATTTTAACCGTGCCATTCGAAGAGAGTTAACTGTCTATTAGAAACTCAAAGATTAACGTCTTGCGTATCGAGTTTGCACCCCTATAACCGTATAAGTTTACTTTAGCAAGATCGAGACTGCCTAATTAAGTTCGCAAAGACTCGGTCGAGAGAAGTTCATACACCAAGCGTGCGTACGTATTTCATGGGTGGATGGCCTTTTCCTCGATACGATTGCCACTTATCATTTGACTGCTATCGAATTTCATTATTAATATAGAGATCTTTGAATTATGCAATTTTCAGATCGAAATATTTTCTTCCTTTTCACAATTATTATAGTTATTATTATTAGTTTGAAATAAATTGAGGTTCGAGTCTTGAATTCTCATTGCACAATATACGTTTTATCATAATTATCTTTAGAGCTGCAGATTGAAAGTTCTAATGAATTATCGATTTACTGTACAAACCTTACCTTTAATCAAGTTAAAAGTTCTTTCATTATTCTTGTACCTTCTCATTGCTTTCCACTACATAAGCTACATGGAAGTTTCAAGATAGCAAATGACTATCTGAGAAAACATTCGATCTCACTTTAAGACACGCACACATATACAACTTGGAAACTTTTATTAAGCGACGCGAGATTTAACTCTGCCAACTGTAAGCTTCGTTTATTTCCGGTTCGATCTTAAAATTGCCACCTTGTCTCGACCTTCTTCTTCTTCTTTGATGTTTTCAGAATTGTGGTTTCAAAAGATGTAATCGACACGAAGCTTTAGAAATCGCGATATAAAAACGATACTTTTTCAAAAAAAATAAAAGGAAAGCGAAAAAGGTTTACGTGACTCGAATGACACGTCGCCCGAAAGAATTCCGGAAAGCTCATGACAGTTGAAAGCTCGAAACGATAAAAGAAGAAAGAGAAAAAAAAACGTCGCTAAAACGTTCCGATGTTAAAAGATCCCTTATAGTCGCGTCGCTGCTGCTGCTTCTCGTTTCCGGTCTCCGAGCACACGAGACTCTTTGCTGCGTCCTCGTCGCACTAGCGCGTCCGTGGTATGTAACGTGCAACGTAAAATTCAACTTAACGTTGGCGAAAAAAAAAATTTACCGCACTGAGAAATATATATCCGAGGATTTCGTTCCAATTTTTCTCACGACTGACGAAATTCATAAGGTTTTTTTTTTTTTGAGATCGTGTCAGTTTTTCAAACGTGTGTACGTTTCGCAAGTTATATCGATGTAACATATATATGGCTGTGAAGAAAATAAAAACATTTTGAAAATGTTCAAGTTGAATTTAGTCGATAACGAATTTCAGATGCTCGAATTGTTTGATATTGGAATTTCAAATCACGCGACGTTTAAAGTATAATTCATCTTTGCATTTGTGGTTCCAAATTATATCTGCTCGTAAACCGTCTGCAATGTTACTCGGCATTGTAGTATTTTTTTCAAACCGGTGATAGAAAAATAATTATATAGGCGACAATTTGCATCAACGACAAATTGTGAATGAAAACGAGATTTGCTGCAACGCAGAAGCTAACGAATTACAATGAACTACGTAGAAATATTTTTAAAAAATGTTAAACTTCTTTAATCTACAAAGTATGCTAAAGTATAAACTATAGTTATATTGCGTATGTGTTGACTTTTGTAGAAGTCTGGTGCAGCTGGGCATGGGATTCGATACTTTGTTGGCCTCCGACAAGAGCATCAACGGTGACCAAACTAAGATGTCCTTTGGCGAATGGAATCGACACAAGAAGTAAGTACTTTTATGTAGTGTATATCTTCCGCGAAGAAAACTTGCAACAATATTTTTCTTACTTTCGATTTAAGTTAACTTTCTTTGTTGGATTGAGAGTCAACCTTTGGCTTTATTTTTTTTTAACATTCCAAATCTCTTCGTTGAACGGAAATAATTCAATTATGATCCGAAAAGAAAATTAGCATACGTGGAATTCATCGTCTCCCGAAGTATTTCCATCAATCGTGTGAGAGAGATTAGTAGCGTTAAGACCTAGATCCAGGAATTCCATTTTCGTTCGCATCGCACTCTCGCGCGCAGAAGAGATAAGACCTAAATTACGTCTATTGAACTGTACTCGACGAAATTATACATTACAATATTGCGCCTATTAAAATTATTAGCAATTATTAGCCTCAACTATCGTTTCAAAACTTTTATTTATTGTTATATCGCCAATGAATCTTATTAATTTGAGTTATTACTGTTAAGCATAAAAATCATCTAATTAATATCAAATTCTCAAGCCAGTGACGGACATCTGACGTTATTTCCCAAAGCGCGTTCAAATAAAATAGCAATATTTCACGCGTTGAAATTCCGTGACTGAAAAGGGTTAATTTACAGCACGTCAAGCTCGTCGGGAAGTGGGGGAATTTAGTTGAGCTCGAAAGACTAGTAATTGCAATCTCGAAGATCTAAAGTCATTTATCATCGAAGCGCCAGACGGAAGCTCGTGAATAATGCGCTAATATCCTTCGTGTCGATGGCACGCCTCATCGGATTCCAAAGGCGTATTAAGAGAACGAAGAGTCGCGGCGCGCGGACTGCAAAAGGAGAAAAAAAAATGAGATTTTTAAATCTCGCGATGTCTTATTTCCGCTACGAATGTCCTTCGATATGCGCGTAGGTGCTGTCGCTCGCATGTATACGCCAACACGTTCGTATAAAGAATATTAGAAAACTTTTCGGAAATGCACAAACTTACCCCAACGACAACGCGGACGTAAACGTATATACGTTCATATTATACTTGCGAATTATTCAGAAGTTGACAACTACTTTGTAATAGTTATACGTCAAGGATTTTTTTTATTTACGCGAATTCGTTTCGAACAATAGTTTAACTTATTAATTTTCTAAATGTAATTTTACGATATAATTTTATCGAAATAGCGATGAAAACGTCATCGTATCTAGGAATAACCTAGTTTTGTCGAAAACAAACTGTAACGTATATTTTATTATTGACACTCAATATCTCGATTTTTTTATTAAAGGTCGCTACGTATCAAAACAGATCAAGGCAAACCAACAGTTGCATCCCTCGCAAATAAAAGCTCGACTCTACCTAGAATATCTGTAGTTCGGTCTGTAAAAGATTCCAATTAGCGTAGCTAGAAAAAACCTCCTCGTCGAAAAAAAAAGTCTGTGTGTAAACTGCACAAGCATACCAGAAATAAATGGAAGACGCGAGGGAAAGGAGTTGTAAACCTTTATTACTTCCCTTCGTTGCATGGAATTTTCACGAGAATTGCATTCTACAAATTGTGGAATTTCGCGTCGGCTATGTATAATTGAAAAACAAAACAACGGCAGCTTGTCTGCTTTTTTCATTTTCATCTCCTGCAATTTCATTGTAAAAAGAGTCTTTATTGAATATGCTACAGTATCGCAATCGGAAGATTCATCGAAAAATTTATATTAAACCTATCCGAAATATTTCGTATATGAAACTTCTCGTTTTTGATCGGCACACGTACGATATATAAGTATTTATATATACATAAGTAATCGAGCGATAAAGCAGAAGGTGTGAGTTACGTAATGTCTCTCTAGTTGGCGGGACGTGGCCGTGACCTTGGACATCGATCGTCACGCGGGCGGCTCGGCGCTCGAGCGCGGGGGGTATGATAGTTTCCTCTGTCTGTCGTCCTTCTCTCCTTTTATTCTCCCAGCCTCCTCGTTTGTTCTGTGCATGTATAGATATATATGTGTGTGTGTGAGTATATCACAAAAAGACGCCGCCACCGCGTGCTTTCTCGAGCTTTATGCTTGCAGTTGTTGCTCTTTGCGCGACGCTGCGCGAGAATATGTGTGTCTGCTCTTTCTTTTTTTTTTACGCCTGCTGCTTTGCCATGTCATTTGCGTTATTACGTCGTTGCGTTGTCATTATTTTTCGAGGTGTTGAGGGAATGTCGGGAGTTGGATATATACTTGTTGATAAAATTTATTTCATTTTTTTGATAAAGTAGTATAATTTAGAAACGACGACATTTTCGTATCTACATACTAATGTTCAATTTCAAACGTACAATCCAATCATTAAAAACAACAATCGGAATAAGAATGTAAAAATTTTGAAAAATAAGCAGAGCGGAAAATTAAGAATGGTACATGACGAATGGCAAAGTTTTGAAAGGAACTAAAACTCAGCAAAGTAGATAGCATGCTGCCGATGTAGTTTGCATTCATCCATCACGCTCAAAAAGATTCGACCACGCAAAAACAAACAAAACAAAAAATTCACCAATTCAGCAGTTCTCCGATTTTGCACTGGCATCAGCATTACTCATCTCGAAATGCAAAAAAAAAAGCCGTCTCAAAAAGCGACGCCGCCAACTCTTGATTAAGATATTTCTCTTTTTCCTTCGTAACTCTTGAGCAACCTCAACCGCGCCGTACGTGAGAAGCGACGATGACCCTTATTAGTTGCACCGTCGGCAAGGGAAGTATATATATACATTGTGTTGGACTGGTTCGTGACCAAAAAGCGACATTGCACGTTGTCACGCCTTGCACATTGTCTCCAATGTTGTTTTTTTTTCTCTCTGTCTGTCTAGTCCTTTCCGTATTTGCTCGACAATGAATTCGATAGATTTTCTCGAGATGAAATTCTCAAAGCGTCGCCTATTGCACCCGCGTTTTTTTTCCTTTCTTTCATTTTTCATTTTCCTCGGTTTTTGCGGACTCTGTAAGTATATTGGTAAAATGGATAGTCAGACATTGAAAGACTGACTATATATCTGTATGTATACCGCGGTAATATGGATTTTTTCCTTCTTCGGCTTTCTCTTCCTTGGCTTTTGTCAATAATTTCCAAAGTGTAT
>JAWWMK010027181.1:0-15325 GCA_035047105.1 Galeopsomyia nigrocyanea
TTTGCATACTATTTTATTATAACATTAGTAACCACTATACGAATTTTCAAGTATTTGTCACCTTTTTCGACTAATAGTCAATACAACCTTAACGAGCATACGATTTATCGAGAAATTATTACTTGTAATGGCACAAGTGCAGAAAATTTATAAAAACATTTGCGAGATTTCTCTCAACATACGTCACTCGCGCGCGTGGTACGTTCTTCTCTTCTTTTTTTTTCCTGCGCACGATTTCCAATTAACTTTTCGATTCGACGCTCAGAGTCGTTACGAGAAAAGATGTATAAAACAGCTGAATAATTATTCCGTCGTAGTTTATATAGTCAATAAAAAAAACGTTAGTCATTCGCGCGTAAACCAACATTACACGCACGAGTCTTATCTTATATTGACTCAACGGCTTGCTTGCTTAAATATTCTAAAATAATTCGCAAACATTGTAAATTTTCAAATTTTATGTTACAAGGTCTGAACCGGTCGTTCGGCTTTTATCGGGTGATAAAACGGCTTGTATGGAGCGTAGCTCAAAATTTCGTCCTCGAAAACTATCTACACGGATTTTTAGCATCGAAAAAAAAAATTGTATAACGGTTCGCATTAAAAAGAAAAATAAAATAAGAAGAGACCGTGTCGTGATAATTTCCGACAACGCACCAGCATGCGTGAGACCAGCACTCGCGCGATAATGTGTAATCACTTGCGTAAGCGGAGCGAGCGCGAGCAACAACAACTATATAAGAGAAAAAAAAAAGGAAAAAATCAATCTGTAAATTATAAAATCGAAGAAACTATCCGCCACGCTTTTCCGTGACCTTTGCAATGGATGATATACGTGAGTCATTTGCAAGCTACGATGGGTGCGGTGGTGTATAGTACGTGAACACACGTATATACACATACGTGTTGTGTATATATGCAGGTCTTGGCATACGTGATCTTCGGGAAATCCTCGTAATTAGCGTAACTCTCGTATTTTTCTTTCGCTAATCATGATTTGCGGTTGGGCGTATGATTTATCGAGACGCGCTCGTTGTTTCTTTTCTCTCTCTTTCTTTTTTTTTCCTTTTAATGAGAGGATGTTCTCGACTATTAAAAATTTTCAAATTAATGTAGTCGTCGCAGTTGCTTTTAACGTAGATTTTTTCTATTTGCTCGGATGCGAGACAAGTTTGAAGAGAAGAAAGAATAAAAAAAAAGCTCTAGACGAATATATGCTAATTCTGAGTACATAAAAAAATCGTGCAATTTACGATTTGTTTACCGATTCGCAAATACTTGCTATTTTACAAAAATCTCACGGCACAAATAGGTAAAAGGAATGAACGCGTCAACGGCGCGTGTGTTTCGTTTTTTTTTTCGAGAGAGAAAGAAATTCGTAATGTGCCATATATGAAAGAATATCACGCTTGTTTAAATAAGGAAAACCCCAGCACGACTTAGAGTCAATGGAGCGTTCTGTTGGTTTACTTTTTCAATTCTTAGACAAAAGCATTGTTGGAGCACTGTAGTTTTTATAAATATTAATTTTTTTTTTTCATTTCGAAATACGTGATGGACACGTGTACGTCTATTTTATGACATCGATCAACGATCACTTAGTATACATATGTACGTGAAAACGTTTTCGACAATTTATCGATGCGACTCATATCGAATATCCACTCATCTGAACATTCTGAATAGAATATTATTATCGTTGATCGTCAGACGTTGCGATTTTTGAAAATAATTAGCCCATTCGAGTGTGATGTATGACCAATAATTCACATTCTACTAATAATTTACACACTCCAACTGATGAAAATATTTTTACCTTCGAAACCATGAATACCCGACAAATATTATTGCCTATACGTGACATAGCTTTGCATTAAAAAAAAAAAGAAGACTTTGGTGCTCGAACAATCGTGTCTCACTTGAAATACGATCCTCTTGAAATGCTAATAATGCAATCGCTCGAATACAAAAGACGAAGAATGTCTCACGTATTATTGTTTCTTTTACAGTTATCTTGTCGCTGGTGCTTTGCGCGGCATGCGCTATGGCCGTGGACCAGGCCGAGCCTCTGAAGGCGGTCTCCAACAGCGCCGAAAACTTCGCTACCTCTTTCGTCAAGGTTCGTTGCTAAAAGCATTTACAATACTTACGTCATTTCTGTCTACGCTAGGAAAATATGAAATATTTTTTAGTATTTTTATTTTTTTTTATTTTTGTGAAAAAAGTTTAATACGGAGTAAGCTGATAAATTTCAAAATGAATAGTCAGTTGGCAACAATTTTTACATTCACGCTCATAGTCTTACCGTATACAATGATGAACAGCTATTTAAATAAGACTAAAAAGCAATTTATCATGGAACGCGCCACATTTCTTATCATCAAATGCCATCCATCTAAAAGCGAGGAATTTGACTTGATAAATAAAATATCTCTTTAAAATTTCCTTTACGCTACACGCATACGAGAAAAAAAACTCTTGCCCAATTATGTCGAAACACCTCATCTTCACAAATAGCAAACTAATTAGCATAATCGAGCGCGCTAAAAGAAAAAAAAATAAAACTCGCAGGTGTTATTCAGAAAGAAAGAGAGAAAAAGAAGACACATGCGGGCATGCGAAACACCGCTAGTTCGTCTACGTGATTGCGGCTACAAATGACTTTCCATTTTGTATTTTATAGACGGTGTCAAGCGAAAACAAGTGCAAGAACCTGATCAGCTCGCCTCTGAGCGCCCACGTCGTCCTGTCAATGGCAGCCTATGGAGCTGGTGGCAAAACCGCTCAAGAGATGCGTCAGTCCCTTCATTTGCCTGAAGACGATGCCGTATCTCGTCAGGGTTTTGAAAACCTCATCGATCAACTCAACGTACGAAACCAGTCTTTTTTTTTTACTTTCTTATTATACAGGGACATTTACGACCCGAGATGTTACCTTTCGATGTTGAAAAGGAAAATGTTGCAAATGCTGAATGGCGAAATTTTTAAGTAGTAAATCTTCTCGAATAAATAGTATAGATAAACGTGGAGTTTGGTCGGACGTGCTGTATATATCTCTTGCAGAGTCGTGAAATTCGATAACGCGAACGAAATCGTAACTTTCGTGATTTATCTATCAAGGAAAACTCTTTATCGCCTGTTTACAGTTTTCCATTTCGGTTTAGCCAAGAACTCTCCAAAGCAAAAATTGAACGCGGTTTTTACATTGAAAAAATTGCGCGTCTTATCGGTTCTATTCTAATTCGATTTCGTATCATTTCTTTCCTCGTTGGTCTTGCGAAATAAAATGATGATTTTCTTTTCGCTCATATTAGAACGTTGAGAATGTAACCCTGGAGGTCGCCAACAAGATGTACCTGGCCGAAAGTTTGAAACTGAAATCCGAATACAAACAATTGACCGCTGGTAACTTCCGCTCGGAAGCATCGCAGATCAAGGTCGACCAGCCAGCTGAGTCTGCCAGTCTCATCAACGGATGGGTGAAGGAGAAGACTCATGATAAAATTCAAGAGATCGTCAAGGCTGGTAAGTTTCTGCTAATCGTTAGCAATGAATTCCATTTTTTTAAATCTAAATGTTTGATTGATTGATGAATTGAATTTTTACTTTTTCAGATGACATCACGAGCGACACCCGCATGCTCTTGTTGAACGCCGTCTACTTCAAGGGAAAATGGGCCCAGAAATTCAAGAAAGAGAGCACTCAGGACAAAACTTTCCACCTCGACGAGAAGAACGAGAAGAAGGTACCCACCATGTTCAACACCGGTGAATACTTCTACGGTGAATTGCCCGACCTCAAGGCCAGATTTATCGAACTCCCATACGAGGTACTTGATTTTTTTTTATAAATATCAAATTAATTATGTTATCGAGGGATTTCGTTGCTTAATATAATTTCGAATTGCAGAACAAGGACTTGAAAATGGTGATCATCGTACCCGATGAGGTTAACGGTCTTAGCAACATTTTGGACAACCTCGAGCACTTCAACCACAGCCGTCTTGCTGGGTCTGGTGCTACCCGCGAGGTTCAGCTCTACCTCCCTAAATTCAAAATTGAGAGCACCATCGATTTGGAAAATCCTCTTAAAAAGGTAAAAGTTGTTATTTAGTTAAAAATCACAGGCGATATCGTCATCAATTAATATGAGTTCAATCTTTAATGTTCATTTCTAATTTTTTTTCAATAAAGTAGTTATTAATGTATGATTTTATTTCTATATAAATTTCATATGGATATTTCATACACAACCACTTAAAAGTAAAACATTTAAGATAAATAAGAGATTGAACAATGAAATTCAAAATTGCAGATGGGAATGAGTGACATGTTCAGCACTGCCGCTAATTTCTCTGGCATTGCCGAGGAGCCATTGAAGGTCGCTAAAGTCCTTCAGAAGGCTTACATCGAAGTGAACGAGGAGGGCAGTGAAGCTGCAGCCGTCACGGGTGAGTTATCTATTTACTTTTCTATCGCTGTCCTCTTAACTTCGCTATGCTTCATTTCTCCTTCCATCTGTCCATCTTAATTCTTTAAATTATTTTTTCTCTCTCTCTTTCCTCTTTCCATTCTCTTTCGATTTTTGCGGTGATGGTAACGGTGTTGGTGGTGATGGTTCACTTCTCTTCCTTTTTTTCATTCTTCTCTTCGCACCTCTGGCAACTTAATTTTTTTTCCACTGTGTGATTTCACAATTTTTTTTTATTATATGTGTGTGTCGCTTCTGTCAGTGTTTTTTTAATATTCTTTGAAGTCAGTCTACCGAACGTATTGGAGTTTTCGTAAGCCAATACGAATACCTGAGGTATGATATTTGCGTTTTACCAATGAGGTATAATGTCACTGCGTCGCTCTTAAAGAAATAAAAAGGATGGTAAGCTCTTGCACACTCTTCGTCTTTGTTCGAAATCGATTTGCACAATTATTGGGTTCAAATTTTTCCTATGAATACTCTGACTTTATTGACATAAAATTCATCATTTTTTTCTAATTGGCTTTTAAAAACACTATCAAAAAAAATTTTCTCGCTCCTATCAGTTTTTTTTATCGCAGAATCCAAAAGTCAATGATGCTTCGACAATCTTATACATTACATATCGTAATTTTTTTATTTTGCTTTATTTTTTAATTTTAACAAATTTCTTTTTCACTTCCAAACTCCATTTAGTTTATTTTTTGCTATTGTTGTTTCAACAATAGGGAGATAGGTTTAGACAAATACACAGAGCAGGTGAATTTGGTATATTGATTTTATATCACATGACACACGCCTAATTCTCTCTGAAAACACTGTCGTGACAGTGTTTTTTTTTATACGCACACTCAAACACATAGACTTTAAATATGCGCAAGGGATAAAGAAAAACGGGAAAAAGGGCTCTATTTTATATTGTAATATTTGCTACTTCGAACGCTTTTATTGGATTATATTTGAAAAGTAGAAAACTTTGCAGATTCGATTTATAATATGCAATGCATTTGAAATTGCACAGAGTGTTTCGATTGTTCTTATTTCTCGTTTATTAAGTAAATTCACTAAAGCAGTACAGTGAAAATTAGAAACTGAAAAATAACCATCTGCAAATTTTTTTAATTGGGTAAATAAAGTTTTTTTTAATCAAGTCCTAAAAATCGTAAATATTTTTCTACACAGAAGTGACATCTACGTTTAGAACCGTCGGACCTTATCTTCGTGTCAATAGGCCCTTTTACTTTGGAATATTCAGCAACGTAGTAAATACTCCTCTTTTCTCTGGAAAAATTGAGCAACCAAAAAGTTGAAAGTTCGTGCTATTTACGCTATCAGTCTTTACTATTTACGTGTACCATAGCAGTATTGAAGGCCAAATAATAAAAAAATTAGTTGTGATGCGAATATTTACACAGACTGAAGCATAAAAGTTTATCCAACAATTATATTAATGTGAATAAGAATCATAAATAAAATGAACACATGAAACAATAATCTGGAAGTTTGAAACTAGGACAACTAGTTACCTTACTCTGAATAGTAAGCGTAACCTAGATTACTATTTTTTTTCTGTCGCCCAAGTATGAATTATGATTTTGACACAGATGAGAAAAACCGTGTCTACTGAAGAAAATTTTGAATCCTCATTTAATTTTAATATCACATTAATTTCGTGTGAGTAAGCTTCCCGTGCGAATACTAAATGTTGAAAAAAGTAATTAACTGTCTGTCTGTCAAGTAAATGTGATAGTAAACTAACCAACTAATTCACAAAAATCCCAGTAACACGTCTTTGTAGATTTATAAAGGAAAAAATTGTTGTGTGTGACGCACAATTGTGAACGATTTCTTTTTTGTCCCGCAACAGCTATTAAAATACAACCGCTGAGCTTTATCCCGGAACCTGAGTTGATAGTGGATAGACCATTTTTGTTCTCCATTGTCGACAAAAGGACCAATGTTTCACTGTTCAACGGACAAGTCGTTCATCCAAAGAGCGAATAAAATGATGGCGATGCATTATTAATCGTCAATATTTCCCCGGCGATATCATATGCAATCGAAATCATTGTACTTGATATACTAGTGTGATATTTTTACGTTTAAGTTATTAGTAGTATTTTTACAGCGAACATTATACGCGTACTGTGAGTTTATTTTAAAATTTAATGCGAAATACCTAACAATATTAAAATGCATTTGAAACCGCACGAGAAAGACATAAAAACGAATGAATCTTTTATCAAACGAAATAGTATGTCGAAATCACACATGTTGTTTGTTTTCCAAAAAGTGCTTTTTCTACGTAGTTTGAAGTTTTATATGAATATGTAGCGCTTTTTCCATGTCATATATAGATAAGTAGCATTATAGAAGTAGTAATCATTCTTTTTTGTTTCTGATAAAGAATCCGACATAACTATCTAATATATTTTAACTGGATACTTTATATTTTTTATGTCATCATTATTTCTACCGTTAGTTGGAAAATTAATATTTCAAAACGCGTTTTGTGAATTAAAACTGATTATTATCAATCTCATGAAAATATTGAACGTACGGTTTAGACTAAAATGCTTTTGAGTTTCGACTAAAAAGTTTTTCATAAATTTAAAACAATTTTTCTGTTTTTCACGTAATATTTTTCGAAGATTGTACTTAGCAAAAAAGTAATGAACTTCATTATTTTTACAGTTGTTGGTATACACACTTACAGTGCATTAGTATTTGAACCTGAAAGAATATTATTTAGAGCTGACAGACCATTTTACTTCGAAATACGACGCAAGAATTATAAAATTTTTACTGGGGCTCTTGGAAATCCTTAGATTCAACACATTCAATAAATTCTCTGTAACATAGCATATAACAATTTTTACGTGAACGATGTGATTTTATTTTAGATCAAAGTAAATCTTATTTATCAAAGTATCCAATCATGTGTATATATACTAGATTTTTTAAATAAACATTATAATATTTGATAAATATATGACTATAATATTTGTTTTATACGAGACAAAGTTTTTTAGACATTGAATAACTTTAAGGTATGAATATAGTATAATATTTTACGAAGGTTAATTTATACAGTAATCTGTCATAAAAATAATAACAGTACATTTTTCAAATTAAAAAAATTTTTAGGTACATGTTAAGCTTTTCTGCTGTCAAAACAGTTTGAAATGAAGTTGAACATGATCTTGTTTTTGTTGTTCAACATTTTTTAAATTTCACTGTCCACAAAACATTGAAAACGCGCCCCTTTCATTTTCATGCGACATTCATATTTTTCTAACGTTCTAGTTATTACAAAAGTAATTTACACTTCTGGACCAAATGAGCAATAAGACACAACAGTATTATGATTGTGTAATAAGAAACAATATCTATTTCACACCCTACAATAAATATTAATAAATTTGCAAAAGATCCTTTCTTATGAAGTTAGTGAATTATATAATCAAATATTTATATTTGTTGGTGTCAGTTGTCAGAGCAAGAGCAAAATCCGGAATACAGTATACCAATTTACGATTCATAGTTAATGCGCCGTTTTTATTTGAAGTATATTAAAAACAACAAACTGACGTCATTATCTTTGTTGGAGTCGTCAACGATCCAGAAATACAATAAGCCATTAGAATGATTTTAAAGCAACGGAAAAGTTAGTGTAAGGTACAAATTTTTATCGTCAACACTGCATGGCCCAAGAAACGAATCATAACGCTGGAATGATTTTTGCGAACACAAAATTTTTTTACTTTTCAAAAAGCCTTCGTAACAGCCTTATTTTACTAAATATCCATGTGCATAGAATAGGATGCAGCCAAAATACTTATCTATCTAACTTTTGCTAAATTAGATTGAAGTTACAATAAAGTCGAAGAGCTTAAATGCTTCTTAATTTTTCTTAGCGCATAAAATCCTTCTAGTTCATTTCCCCCGGAAAAAGGAGCCAATGAAGATTCACGTGGATAAACCTTTTACATTTCAGATCGTTGAGAAAAGGAATGAACTCACTCTTTTTACTGGCCAATCGTATGATCCCAATTATTAGGTATATTATATTGTTAGTGCACAAATTTAAAACGTTAAATTTGCTATGGTGACCATTTAGGTGCTGCTTTAAAATAGCTCAAAAAATAAATAATGATGAATCTTAGCAACGGATATAGGTTGTTATATATTAAACTTAGATTAATCTTTGAAAAAATTTCTCCCTTTCCGCTGTCGTTCTTTTTCAATTTCAGTCTTTGGATTTTTTAAATTAGCGGTAGATGTATTATAGTCAAACGCACCATTTGTCTATTTAAACGAAGTAGGACTGAATCATTACATTGTATTATATTTACAAGTAATCGGCAATAGAAATGTCTTTGGGGATAATGATACTGGTTTTGGTTATTTTCTACATGGAAATTTCAATTTTCATTTCTTAAATTTGAATATTAGCACCAATAACTAAATAGCACGCCAAATATTTTTATACTAACTTATGCACATAAATTATAAAAATAGTACATTTTTCGAGATTGCTATTTCTAGTTTGAGTATCTAAACCATTCAATTTTTTTAGAAAATGAGTTACAAGGTCATTCGGGATTCATTCCACCACCACCAATTAAACTGCAAGTTGACAGGCCATTCACTTTTCAAATATTTGATACGTGGAGGCGAATTGATCTGTTCAGTGGCTTTATTCGTGATACTACAATCAATTAATTAGTCATCGCATATAAGAGAAATTCACTCATTTCTATCATTGCGCGTTAAAAATTAAAAATAAAAATTCAAGCATTATTCCATTTTGAAAATAAAGAATCAATTGCCATCGCAGATATTAGTATATTTTAATAAGAATCTTTTCCAAGCAACTTTCACACTTTTTTGGTAGATTTCTTCCAAACGTGCAAAAAAACTCTAATTTTTATACAGTTACACATTTGTCTTTGAAATAGAGTATATACACGAACGTTTCTTCCACAATTTTCCAATAAGTCATAACCTTCCACCAACGTCTAATCACCGTTATTTGTTACATCTCAGTCAATTGATTAAAGCATTTGAATACCAACATTTTTATAACGGTTATACTACTGTTCACAAAGAATTTTATGATTTTTTAGAAATGATGATGATGGTGCCTATAAGTGCTAACATAGAAGAGTTTGTAGAGCTACCTAGAATATTAAAAGTCGATAAGCCATCGTATTTTGTAATTCGTGACAACAAGAACGTAGTTTCTCTATTTTCGGGATACCTCGTGAAACCTTCTGACAAATAGTTTGTAAAGTTCTCAACATAATTCTCAACATCGACGGCAATTGTAACTATTTAACTAGAAAATCAATAAAAAGTAGCATTCTATTTAATTGGACTACCTTATTACCTACAAAAAATGCTGATAATATATTTTGATGCTACTTTTAAACGAAAACCTATAACTTGGATGCCAATAATAGAAATATTTTATAGACTACAACATCTTTTTAATAACCATTGACTTTATTTTATGCATAAGTATACCTTTCAATTATTTAAAAATCTTGTCCTCTAAACTATAGACTATCCATGTATTTAGTTCATTCTAACCATTATTAATTTATGATTTTTTATTAGTTTATGTATTCGGATTGAATAATTACACTCTTCATGAAAAAATATTTTAAATTAAAAAATTGAAGATCACGAATTTTTATTTTTAGCAAAAATCAAATTATTGTAGGCCCTGGGAATTACTAAATTATTGGCCAAATAGCTCTACATTTAATTTTTATCAGTAATAAATTTACAATTCACAGTAATTTTAATTTGTTCATGGCGTGCTTTTCGTGTAAGAAAAGATTATTTTATGAAACAATTCGATTTTTCTCGAATTTGAAAATAATACTTTGATTAGTTTATTTACGCCATTCATTTAGGATTACAGATTGTTCCGGAAAGTGCTATCATAGAAGATTTTGTTGAAGTGCTTAAGATATTAAAAGTAGATAAGCCATCTGTTTTTGAAATACGTGATGAAAGAAATAACTTTTCTCTTTTCACTGGAATTGTTTTGGATCCAATGATTGAATAAACGTAAATTATAGATAAAATGTAAGACTTTAAAATTCAATAAATTTAAAACAACTTTTATTTGCGTGAAGAACTTATAATTTTTTTATAAATAATTTGTATTTATTTACGTTACCTTTCGGAGTATATAAAATGATAAAAAAGTAAACTTAGCAGTTAATGGTTTCCGAAATCTTACAATATAATTTTTATGGTTTATAGCATTACGTGCTGTTGCTCTAAGCGCTGCCATTGAAGAATTTGTTGAGCTTCCAAAAATATTGAAAGTGGATAGACCATCGATCTTTGCAATTCGTGACGGAAAAAGAAAAACTATGCTGTTTACTGGATTAGTTATAAATCCTTCAAGTTAATCATCTATTATCGTTCGATCAAATCTACTTCAATGTTTCAATCACAATGTTTTAATCAAATGTGATGATTGAAAAATAAATCGTCAATATATACCATTATATATCAAAAGAGCCAATAACATTCGTTAAATAAATTATTTCGGCAATGCATTTTGACTATCAATTTCTCTTAGTACTTCGAAAAATAAACCTTACAAGATATAGCACCTCAGATTTGAGTTTGTCAATTTAATAGTGAATATGCAATATTTTATTTACTTCATACTAATTTTTCATTTTAATTAAAATCAATAATATCACCAGTAAGCAATAGACAGATATTAATAAGCAATATACAATAAATAAAATAATTTTAATTTTTAGCATTCAAAATTGTTCCAGTCAGTCTTCCGGCAGAACGCTTGAGCGAACGCCCAAAAATATTTAAAGTAAACAAGCCGTTCTTATTCAAAATTATCGATAAAAAACGCCGACTTCTTCATTTTACTGGATTCATCAGTGATTTAAACGAACAATCTTCGTAAATATGTGTACGTAATGTCATTTTTTTAAGCATGTTCTAATCAGCTTGGTTAAAGTCAAAATTTCCAATCTTAAAACAACGCGGTATAAAGTAAAAAATAAAATCTTTAACATTGTACGATAGAAAGTTGCACTTAGTTTAAATTATTCTGATATTAATGCAAAATAGTTCCAACTTAGATATAATATTTACTCCCAACTAACCTATTGATGATTATTGGTGACGGAAATTATTCATGGTCTTGTTGAGCACAAACCAAGAAAAAATCGTATAGTATCGATGCATTGACAAACTGATATATTGACTAATTTTTCAATTTGTATCTTGAAAAATGTCAAATATGCCGACAATTTTTCATTACAATTTTTATGATTTATATAGTTCTACAAGCTGGTACCGGGAGTGGCTTCAGTTGGGAATTAAGCGTCAATAGACCGTCTATCTTTCAAATTTACGACGAAAGAAGCAGAACTACTCTGTTCATTGGACAACTTCTTGATCCTTCCAATTAAACGCCTGTGAATTAATTGACTGCATCAATTTCATGTTCATTTATTGATATTTCAGTAAGATGCAATAGGTACATAATGCAACGTTACGTAATATTAAAAAAAATTCATAAAAAAACAACTTAAAAAAATTAATCATTACGTTACAAGTTTACAATTCGGAGTATAATTTTATTCAATTCGATAATAAATATTTAGTAGTTTGCTATCTTAAACTAAACAGAGAGCAATATCAAATTGTGAATAAAATCTCTATCATCACGTTGTGGAGTTACATCTAATTAAAAATATTCTGATTCTGATGTAATGTACTTTCAATTCTATAAGTACTATTTACTTTCAACTTATCTATTATTAATTGATGTTGACGGAATCTCTTTCGGGGTCTTATAAAGCCCAAAGCATGAAAAAATGGTAAGCTAGATTTTTAACTTATGTTTCGTAAACTTGGAAGTATCCAGATCTTATTATAATTTTCATGGTCTAAACAGTTCATATAGGTGAAAAGCGTGTTGCATTCAAGCGGGAATGAAAATTAAGAGTTGACAGAGCATCTATTTTTCAAATTTACAAGAAGGAAAGCAGAACTGCTCTATTTATTGGATACCTTCTCGATCCTATGACTTAATGACCCACTCATCATTTAATTTCATCAACATTATGTAACTTTAATGCTGCTTTTATTTGAACAAAAAGATAAATAGAAAATTTCTATTAAAGTAAATCAAATATTTTATTAATAAATCATTATATCACAAGTTTGCATCTTAATTTCATTTAATTCAATAATATAAAGTTAATATTTACCTATATTAATTTTTAACCAGTTACATGAATGAAGTCAAATGGATGCTTTAGGAGAGCAATCTTTATTACTTCTCTTAATTTGTTCTCTGACTTTTTCTCAAAAAGTGTATGTGCCAAAACCAACACCGTGGTTCTCGCAGTGGTTCAGATCCCACTGGGCTAAGTAAAGTAAATTACTGGCCAATAAACTGTAGGTCCAGTAATCGGGGGATGACTACCTCCGCTTACTATAGGCTTTCGTCACAACCGTAGAAGTAACAATACGACTACTTTGGAACGCGGTAGTCCGATGCTTCTCGGGAAAATAAGGTATAGAAAATTCTCTTCCTGACGGGATCCAGTGTCCACACAGAGGTGGTGGGCGATTCCCCGTCCGTTTCTAGGCCAATAGGCTGATACGTTAACAGTAACTAATAACTAAAACTTTTCTACAATATCCAAAATTGATTATTGTTCCCATCTAAAATCTTCAAATACCAATAATAGTCGTAACGAACATTTGTAATATTTAACACTGCGATGATGTTCTGCTAATTCGATAGGCGAGCGGCAACGAGCCTGAAAGACGCTTAGAAATATCAAAGTGACTAGAACATTTCTAATCGCAAATAATGCTCTATTTAAACGTTTTCGAGGGTGCTGAATAAGAATATGAAGTTTGTTTTATCATAAAATTAGGGGAACATTGTTAAAATCGCAATTGTTTGAACAAATAATCAAGAAAATGTTTTCAATTTTTGAGTGAAATTGCTTCCTTGAAGAGGAAGCCTTGAAACGGCGATTGCTCAAAAATTTTTCTTTTCGGCGGTAATTATTTTGTTTTTGTGTTTGGAACAATTTTTTTTTTAATTGTAAGATCTAAGCATTCTGCATATGTTTAGAATAATTAATTTAATGTTCTACGTCGTTTGAGTTAATGAGGAGATTTCAAAGGCGATTTTTTTATTGGTCTGTTTACCCTGTACATTTTAGCATTTTTCTGCGTGTGGCCGTTTACCTTTGGAATTTTCGTAATTTTCAAGATCTTGTTCTAATTTCGTGTGTATGATTGTTTCTGTACTACGATTGTGGCTTTTTTATTTCATTACTGTGGAACTTGCAGCAAACAAATAAATAATTTTTTTTTATGTAAGTGAAAAAGCTGTTTTTTTTTGGCTTTTCATCATTTCGTTTGTGTGGTCGTTTACCTCTGGAATTTTCGCAATTTTCAAGATATCTTGTTCTAATTTCGTGTGTAAGATTGTTTCCGTACTACGATTCCGGTTTCTTTATTTCATTACTGTGGGACTTACAGCAAACAAATAAATAATTTTTTTTAAGTAAGTGAAAAAGCTGTTTTTTTTTGGCTTTTCATCATTTCGTTTGTGTGGTCGTTTACCTCTGGAATTTTCGAAATTTTCGAGATATCTTGTTCTAATTTCGTGTGTAAGATTGTTTCCGTACTACGATTGTGGTTTTTTTATTTAACGTTCCTTTCTTTAGGTGTATTCGTTTGCGTAATTATCGTTCCTATGGAATTAAAAAAGCTTTTTTCTCGATGTTTGGAAGATGGAAATGAATTTAGTTAAAGTTCTTTGTATAAATGTGGATAGTGAGACGAAGTGTAACAGCAAAGTTAAAGGTGTGCTAATATTGACACACCGGAGGATCTAAATTTCGAAGTTTTATAATTAATTTTATAACTACAACAAAACAAACTTAATTACATCAACAATTTATTTTTAATATTAGAAACTTTGCGAATACGCTCGATTCGTTTAATGTGTTTTCTCGGCGAAAGCTTCGATAAATTCTCGATAATATTCGACACTATGATGATTATTATGTTGATTAGGATGCTCGGTATCAAGAGCACACGCGGCCACGTTAACGCCAATCAAATGAGTACCTTTGACAAGAAGTGGACCACCGCTGTCACCCTGCGACAAATTAATGAGTTGGAATTTAAATATAAAACGCTAAAATAATAAAACCAAAAAATAAATAAAATAAAATTGCTTACACGTCCTAAAACAACGGGTGGTCTGTGCACTGTAGACAAGTGATTGATAGCCGTAGTCAGCGGAATACCGGTCTTAAGGAAATTGTTTATGCAATCCTTTCTGGTAATCACGTGGAGCGGTGCTTTTTGTAAGAATTGCGATCGAAGGCCATCGTTGCCGACACCCCAACCTGCAGTCACAGCATCTTTGCCACGTATCTGATTGTGGTTTAATTGCGATATGGTTGTAGGTGTTGTATCACGAACTTCTTCGGATAACTACAAAAAGAAAATGTTAAATTGTAGACCGATTGAATCTTTAAAAAAAAAATTAATAATCCACATATTTACAGTAGCAATCGCCACGTCGTGGTAAAGGCTATCAGCTATTCTGTCACGTTTGTTATTTTCCAAAGCCCAATCTTCGTACGTTTTCCATGTTGTTATACGCAACTTTCTGCCACGTGTTATGTCGGTCGAGCCAATTATCACTCTGATATCCGAAATACGTTTGAGTGGTCTTTCGGTTCTCTCATTCACCAAACAATGCTTAGCCGTTAATATGTGTTTACTTGAGATCAGCGTACCACCGCAATAATGA
>JAWWMK010027192.1:0-15324 GCA_035047105.1 Galeopsomyia nigrocyanea
CAGTCAAATCCTCCAGATATAGTGGGTTGGTAGCACCTTCGGCATACTTGCCTCGGCCGCTACCGCGGCCACGAATATGAGCATCGTATATACTAAGGTAGGTAGGTAGGGCTCGCTCGCTCACTCGCTCGACTTTTTTTCGGAGATCCAGTATTTATAGAGAGTCAATGGCCTGACGTCAGGCGTGCACGTGAGTCACGTCTCTCTCTCTCTCTCTCTCTCTCTCTCTCTCTCTCTCTCTCTCTCTCTCTCTCTCGCTCCTCGGTACGGCTACTTCGTCGTGCAAATCCCAGTTCGATTCTTGTCAAGAAGCCGACCGATCCTATCTCGCCAAGCTATATGCTACTGACTCGCTCTTTCTCAAATTCAATTAGCCGATCCTTGGCCTTCTTTCCCTCTCCGCGGTCCCCCTGAATTCAGCACTTTCGCGCGCGTGCGCGCCCACGGACAGTCTATCGGCCAAATGGGGATTTACGAGTCCTCCCTCTCTCTCCCCAAATAAATACCAATATATGTGGGTAGGTACGCAAAGCTTCCTCAACCAACTTGAAACGATGTCACTTCCTGCAGTTGTCATCGATGGAGTGGCCACCGATTACACAGACTGCTTCAAGCTACTCGGTGTCACGCTTGATCCTGTGCTTTCTTTTCGCGAGCAGTGCAATTTAACAGCGAAGAAAAGCTTTGCAGCGCTGTCGAGGTTTCGCAAAAATCAGGCCTTCTTCACGCACCCCGTCAAAATTATTCTCATCAAGAACCTGGTTTTCCTCTATATGGACTATACTGCGCTGCTCTAAAATTGTGATTATACAAGGAACTCAAGCTCAAACTCGACAGAACGATGAACGCAGCTATCCGCTTTGTCACAAGGACGAAAATCTACGAGAGCATCACTTTGGATTATAAATCTCTCTGCATCCTCTGGATTCACAATAGGAGAGAATTTCTCTCGATAGCCCTATTGGGCTCGGTGATTCATAAAGCCGCTCCGAAATACCTCGCATCGCGTTTGTTTTTCACCGACCCAAACAAGCCAGGCAGCAAACAAAGATCACCACTCGAGCTATCCATCACGAGCTTTAGGACAGAGATCTACACAGGAACTCGTTTACTAAAACTACTGCGTATATTTGGAATTGTCTGCCTGACGCTGTCCGCGACGACTTCCGCCGCCCTTGCTTCCGGTACCATCTACACGAGCACTTCTTAAAACGGGCAACTCCATACTGCAGCGAGTCTCACACTCGAAGGCTGCAGGGATGTCGCCGGTACCCAATGAACTACACCTCTAGTCCTTCTCCTCTTCTATTTTTAGTTATATTTATGTACCTGTCTTACGCTATTACTAGTATTATTTTATTATTTATTACTATATTATTATATTTTATTTTATTCTGCGTCAACTAATATCATCACTTGTAATTAAACACCTGTACTGTACTTTATGGCTAAGAAGGGCCGAGCCGAGGCAACTCGGTAAACGCCCTTAGCCAACCTAATAAACATTCAATCAATCAATCAATCTCTCAGCTGTATTTAATCGCATCTTTGTGAAAGCTCCCCCCTTGTTTTTCTGCGACGATCATTCAGTTCGTCGGCGGCATTGTCATCGCTTTCCATAAATTGGAGATCAGTGCATTTCATATTGTACACTCATATGCATCCTTGAACTCTTGTGTGAGAGAACAGCTGAGTGTGAGAATTATCGCTGCTACGAAGCGAGATTGCAATCTCTCTCTCTCTCTCTCTTTCTCGTGGCGGCGGCGGCGGCTGTCAAAACCTACGGCTTTTCGAATATTCCCATAAACCAGTAGAGCCGATATATAAAGTCACGAACAAGAAGAAAGAAAAGGCGACATTTCGACTGGTTTGGAATTCTAATCGCGCGCGCGCGCGCGGCGCCTATAAAACTACTCGGTGCAGAGTTGTTACATAGAATTTCAATCGACACCTGCGCGGAGCTTTTTTTTTTTTGTTTTTTCAAGCGGTGCGCGCAACGACGTGCAGCTGGAAAATTAATGAAAAGCAAAAATGTCGCGATGTACTTTCACTCTCTTGCACGCGCGCGAGTTCAACTTGAGAATATACAGTTGAGTTGAGGAGCGGCGGCGGCGGCGAAGGGTGTCGATGAAAATCAGCGTAATAACATGGATACCTATACGACGGCTGCGGCCTTGGTCAATCTCTGGATAATCCGATTTGCATAGAGTCGCGTAGATCAGCTCTTTATGTGTACGCCTTTGCTTTGCGAGCGAGAGAGAAAGAGAGCTAGCGAGTTGTGCTTGCGCAATGTGCATTCACGCCTCGATTAGAATACACGACTGCTGCTGCTGCTGCAGTTGACTTTCCAGTTCAGCCGGCTTGCTTGGTCAACTTGCATATAGTGTTATTCAGAGTTCTGTTGGCTCTGCCACTCCAACGGCACTTGGCTCCGAGTCTCGACTTTACCGTCGACTATTTAGTAGGGGAATTTCTCCGAGAGACGCCTACGTTATCGACCGAAGACAAAGTACCCGCGCACGATCGATGATCTATCAACGATCACCTTTTTCTCCCCAGCGTAGATCTCATCTTTATCAGTTTGTGTCTCTCTCCAATTAACAATCACGCCACTCGCATTTTTACGTAACAAATTCAGCTAATAAAAATATCAGCGTTAAAGTCGCAGTCGAGCTGGCCTACAAAACAATGCGAATCAATATTGCCGCCGACGTGCGGGACCGTTACAACATTTACGATACGCAGCCAAGCGTGCTAAAGAAACATACTTGCGGCTAAACGAACGTCGACTGTCAAGCACGTTAAAGCGATATATAATGGAGCAGCCCGAAAAGCCGCAGATTTTTGAGTGCGCGCCCGCGCCGAGGAGCAACAACCTCTCTCGACTCAGCTGCTCACTACAACACACACACACACATGAGAGCCAAGAGGTCACACTCCACTCTCTCGCTGCTTCGTCGCCGCAGAGTCTCGCGTGCGCGCTTCCACGCGTCGATACGTCTTTGCTAAATCCTATTGATCGAGAGAACTGGGCCAGCACACGCGCCCGTCGTCGATTTTTTTCTTCTCCGTTTTTTGTTTGTTCCCCCCTACCTCTTCGCGCACGCAACTCCGCGACAAAAGAGAAAGCTTTGATTTGCTTGAAACGCCGCGCGCGAGAGCGCAGATCGGCGATGATTGCAAACCGCAACGCCAACTTGACACTAAGTACGAGAAAGCAATTTCTCGAAGATTACCGAGTAGGTATATATCAAGTGAATAGCCGGGTGTTTTTATTAAAAATTTACTACCGCACGCTGTATCTATCGATCGAGTCGGGCCACTTATGTAATATTGCTCAATATTCCGGCGTTCAAATTTTTCGATACGCGTGTGAAACACTTCTACGCGCTAGTATACATAATGACAGGGAAACGTCCCCCCCCCCCCTCGCTCTCTCTCTCTGTCGGGTTACTCGTACGCACGCGGCGGCTAAACCGGTATCGCAAACCACACATTTGTGTATATGTGTATCGAAACCTTCGAGCAGCGGAATACCGATCTCCTTGGCGCACATTTTCCAGTCGGACATTGAAAGAGTATATACGTGGTGTATAGAGGCTACCGCAGAAGGCAAACCCGTTGGTCAGGTCAACGAGAAGAAGAAGAGCTAGTGGGTATATAGCTAACGGGACGTGCGAAAAGCTGATCGGAAAAGCCGGAGCGCGCGCGCACAGAGCAGCCTCGTCATCGGATTACCTGCACTCCGTTCGTTGCTCTCTGCTCTCTCTCTCGCGAGCGCACGCTGACTTGCGTCACTGCAACGCTCACTCGTTTGCCTTCGTGCATTCTCCGCTACTACTTGTATACGCTTTACAAATCAACTGTATCATCGAAAACAAATTTATTATGTCGCTCTATTCTGTAGCTTTGAATCAATTGCTATAGGCGTCCGTCATCAAAACAAAAAGTCTGGCTGATTTTTTCCCTGACTTTTTAAAATAAAAATTAAAAAGTCTGGCATACTGACTTTAGCCAGAATATTGCCGGACTTCAACTAGACTTATTTTTCCACGGGGCTCGGCAGACGACCTCGCGCAATATGTCGAGTAAAGAGGACGGACGAATTGGATTAAACGAAGCCGATATAGCGCGACTAATTCGCCTCCTCGTGCGCTTCGTACTGCCGCTCGCTTCGCCCAATTATCCATTTCTATCGCGCGTACATTTTGCGTTTTAAATGAAGATCTCCCGTGTTACAAAGAGGATCAGCTCGAAGAGAGAAGCTGCAAAGTCACGAGCGCCACGGAAGGATAAAAAAAAACACACTGATAAATGCGAAGGCACGCATTCCACCGAGGAATCCCGCGTCAATATATAATACGCGGGGCAGTTAACGAGCTGTTCTGGCGCCAAGGTCCCGCGCTGCTGCTGCTGCTGGCTTAAAACTTGTATCGCCCTCTTGAGCGCGTGCGAGAGATGAGGAGTTGATACGCGCGCGTGTGTGTGTATACCGTTAGTTGGCGATTACTATGCCGGCCCGCTACAAAGGAAGGAAACAGCAGCAGCAGCATGCGGGCGGCCGGATTTGTGTATACACATACACTTAAACGAGTGCCTTTCTCTTTCTTTCTCTATCTTCGCACTTGCGCGCCACTGTCAAGTGCCACTGCACGTATTTGATATACATACATAGCATGCAGTCACGTCCGAGCGACGAATCGTGTCAACAGCCACAACACACTCCAAAGCGCGTACTTACCCGGTTCTGATGGAAGCGCAGACTGCCGGAGCGCCTGAGAGTGCCGCCGCGGATGTTGGCCTGCGCAAGCTCGACTTTCTGGCCGTCGGTGCCGCTGCGCCGCGACAGCTCCGACAACTCGGCCACCGGTTGAACCTGCAAAACACATTCAATCAATTTTTGTCGTTTCTCATTCATTCATTCATTCATTCATCGTCGTCGTCCTCGTCGCGTCTGTCTAGACATCGCATATATATTCCATCAAACTCGTATTCCGCCCGCAGCATGATTGACTTTACTTGTCGCTCCACTGATTTTCACAGGTTATTGGCTTTTCGATCCGCGCCGAACCCGACTCACACACACACATACGTCCTTACTTTTCTCCCTTGTATATCCACACGCGACAATCGAATTCTCTTCCTCGTGCCGGCTAAAAAGGATTGGTGGGCAAAAAGCTACACGTAACAAAAGTGCATTGTGCAACGTAAGCGCAAGAGAGATACTGCGAGAGACGCTTGCCTATTATACCTGTGTACTGCAGTGTGAGCCTTCGACGCTTCATTCCGCGAGCAATTATCAGCGCTTTCGCCGCCGAGCGTTATCGTGATGTAAGCCCGACTTATAATAACCGCAGCTATTAGCCTAATGACAATGCGAGGAAGCGTTAAAGGCCGCCGATTGTTCCGACTAATTTTCCGCCTTATCGAATCGGACGACTTTGCCTTTGCGCCCTTGTTGACAATCTCAAGCCCCGCGTTGAATAAAGTGGCGAGTAAACATCGAACGAGAAATGTTACAACAGCTCTCGAGAATGAACCGTAAGCTCTCTCGCGCCTCCTGCCTGCCTCGTCCGACAAAGACCTATAGCATGTATATACGCGTACGCACGAGTATGCATCCAAGTATATTTTCCAAAGAATCGCGGCCGACAGTATGTAGTCTAGTCACGCGCGCGCCCAAGAAGAGGCGAGGGGCCAAAGTGAGCTCGGATATATAGTAGAGGGTGTGAGACTGCTGCGGGAGAGAGCTAGCGCATAGTCAAAAAAGAGCATCGCTTCAAGAACTGATACGCCCGATCGCATATCCTGCTGCCTCTTTATTCCCGTTAGCATTTGCATGTCTCTCGAGCTGATTAGTTGCAACTGTTAAATCATACGGTACATTTGTATTGATTGACAGAGGCGCGCGCGGGTGCAAGTCGAGATTCCAAGATTGAAAGAGCCAGAGAACACGAAAAAAAAAAGGTAAACAACGAGTGCAGCAATTAATTATCCGGAGCAAAATGCCGCGACAATAAGCGGAAACGACGTTTAGTTGGTGCGGAGAGCACAGATGAAAAGTGCCGCGATAAAGCGCGAGAGGTGTTTTTTTTGCGAGCGCGCGCGTAGATTGTGTCGCGCGCGGCGCCTCTTAATTCGCCTTTGCACGTGCGCTCGTGCGGAAAAAACAAAACGGAGCAACCTCGCTGCCTTTTTTTTATTATTCTGCTTCGCGACTAAACGCTTTGCGCCCACAATTGTCGTGACAGGGCTTTCGCCTCATTTTCTCAATATAATAGCGTTAACAACGTTGCCGTTTGGTTGAAGCGAACGACAACGAAAAAAAAACACGTGCATCGAATAAGAAAGTACAGTATTGTAGCGATATCCCTTGACGTATTTGGAGCAAGAGACGCAATTTTCAGTGGAAAGCTCGTAGCTATAAAGACTCGGGTATATACGAGAAGATTGTCTGCGTCCGCGGTCAGTGACACATTTCTGAACTACCCGTAGAGAGAGAGAAGAGAAGAGATGAGATGAGCTTAGCTGCAGTTGGCAGCCGGCTGGCAAAAGCAGGTCGCCTGAGAAATGTTGGAAAATTCGTCGTGGCAATGATCTCTCGTGTGCTATCGACAGACGGGAGGCACGAAGCAACAATCGTGCGAAAGTTGCATTACGACAGGTGTTATAGCGACGGCAGCGGCTGATTAGTATAATAGGAAGACAGCGAAGGAAGAGAAGCGAGCAAGTCTCTATAATAGTGAAAACGAAACGTATAATAGTTGTTCACGTAATTTAGCTCGGCAACGGCGGTAAAGCAAGGCCGCTCTCTTATACATTATATACCTATATACGAGAGAGATGCTTATCGAGCGCGCGGCGTGTAATGAGCGGAAGACGAGCTTCCGACTCGCAACGCCGTAGCACACTCACCTATCTCTCCTCCCCTTTCGCGGGCCCTCCCTCCCTGCACGATTCTATACCATTCTACCCGCTTCTTTACTCTCTCTCTCTCTCGCAACCTTACATTATCAGCTTCGAATCGCTCCTCTATAAATAATAATTAGCTTTCACTCTTTTCCGATCGACAAAACAAACTATCATCTAAGCGCCCTTCGGATCTCGTAACGAGGCTCATTAAAGCCCACTCGATAATTGCAGCGGGCCTCGTAAAACTGCCGCTTCGCCGAGCTGCAGCTGATCGTTTGTTTTTACAGCTCCGACTAACACCCGCGGACGCGAGCTGCTACTGCTGCCTGTGCTCAATGAAGGACAATTTCCCTATACACGCCGCGCAAGCACGCACACACACCACGCATAGTGCGACGCCCACTTGCACCGGAAGATTAAAATAGCCGTGCCATGGCTAAAATTAACCGGCATACTCTCTCTCTCACTCGTATATAGGCACGCATATTATATTGTATAGCTACGTGACTGCGAGGGAAATAAAAAGAAAAAAGCAGCAACAAAAACGTGGCTACTGGAAAAAGCCACTGAATTAATTACCAGCGGAGAAAGTGCCAATTAAAAACAATCGGCGGGCAACTCGATGCTACAATAGACGTTACGCGAGAACTCAATGGACAATAGGCGTTTTGACGAAAATTCAATTGTTTGCCGCGAGTGATATATAGGTAATAATAACACGGAGTTTTAAACGGCAGGCGTTCGTAGTATGGCAGCTCGATCGAACTCTAGTCGCCATGGAAATCCCATGAAGGCGGCAGCGACTCACTATTTCAAGGACATGCGCTACCCCCTTGCGCCAGACTTATGAATATCACGCTCGGCCGGCAAGCAGCCATTATTTTTCAAACGGTCAAGGGCCCCGTAAAGATTAACTCTATACCGAAGCACGCATACCTATCCTACCTGCCGTAGCATTTTCCTAAAGCGCATAGCACGCCTTTCTCCTTTTCTTCTTCGATATTAGAGAGACGCGTATTATTATTTTTTGTTTGGCTAGCTTTCTAATAATTCAAAGATAGCTTCAATACGTGTTTTGATGGCAATTGGGCAGAGCAAAAACCATGGAGATTGCGGAAGAAATAAAAAGGATCGCTCGGGCCAAGTGTCGCACTTATTCACGGAGGATTTAAATGGATGAAAAAAAGTTAATTGAGAAGGTATTGATATAAGCGCCGCCGCCTCCCTCCCTCCCTCTTTCTCTCGGTTATAACGCGCTGCCGGTTTCTCGCTTTGGAAATAATAATTTATCCTGGCGGTCGTCCAAGGAATTCGGTTAAACGCGCTCTCTCTCTCTCTCTCGTCGAGCCTGCATTTTTCGTGAACCTCGCATTATCTCCCCTTCTTTCTCTCTCTCTCTCACTCCGCCCAGTGCCAATCCGAGAAATGCGATATCGCCTCGCACCTTCCTCTTTTTTTTTCATTTGTTCCACCGCGAAAATTGAGTGCTGTCTCGTAGATTTTTAATCGACTGACGTTTCGTGAATAAAAAAAGAGGTAAAATTTGTTGTTCCCGCGACTCACTCGCGAGCGTGCACGCGTAGTTGCGTGCCGGCGCGCATATTAATGAGCTGCACGAGCGAACGGGAACGTCGAAAAATCTCCCAGTGACAGGGGGAGAGAGATGAAAAGACAATGTGGAAGAGGTACCTTGACAGTGACGCTGCCGTCGGAGCCCTTGATGAGATCGATGATCTCCTCGCGGCTCTTGTCGTCGACGTTGATACCGTTGACCTCGATGAGCCGGTCGCCGGGCAGCAGGCCCGTGTCGTTGACGTTCTGCACCAGGGCCCCGGGCTCGGCGAAGATCACCGAGCGCATGTGCGCCGCGCCCTGGGCACTGCGCTCCAGCACCACGGCCCGCCTTAGCGAGAAGCCAAAGTCCGAGCGCGGTGCCGGCTGACGCTGGATCACCAGCTCTCGCGGCTCCGGCAGCTCCAGCGCCACGATCTCCGGCAGCGTCAGCTCGCTCACGCCCTGCTCCTCGAACGAGCCGCTGCTGCGCCAGCGGGCGAAGCCCTGCGACTCGCCCACCGGGGACAGGCTGAACGGCGGCGTGGCGAACGACGAGTTGGTCGTGTCGGTCAGCGAGTCGGCCGACGGACTGGCGCTCGTCATCACCTGCAACCAGCAGCCCCATTAGCACTCCCCGAGCGGAGCAGCAGCTCCCTTCACGCGCAGACTCACATGCAAGAGCTTCGGATCCTGCTGCCCAGGATGGCCGAACTGATGGGGACTGCGACGCACCTGATAGCTGCACTCCTCCTCGCTGTAGGCCAGCTGCAGCTCGTCCCGGGCGGCCCTCTGCAGCGGCAGGTTCTGGTAGGCGATCAGCTCGTTCTGCAGGGTGTTGCGCTGCAGCAGGTTGTTGCAGTCGTGCTGCAGCCCGTCGAAGGCCGCCGCGCCGTTCTGGAAGATGGAGGTGGGCGAGCTGGCCTCGCCGTCCGCCGACGCCGCCGCCGCCGAGCTGCTGCTGCTGCTGCTGATCACCGGGCCGACGCTCAGCCGCGGGCCCTTCAGTATGCCCCGCTTGGGCGGCTTGGGTGGCAGTGGCGGCAGGTTCTTGCCGAGGGAGGTGAGCGACGCCTCGGAGGAGTCGCTCTGGGCGGCCAGGCCGCCGACCATCGACGAGTTGGTGGTGTGGGCGCTGTTGACCTCGTCGAGGACGTCGCGGTCGAGCTGGGCGAAGAACGAGGCACTGTAGTCGGCGGTGATGCCCGACGGCAGCTTCTCCTTCTCCTTGCGCCTGCCGCGGATCTTGAGCGAGCGGCGCATCTGCAATTGGACGAAAAACTCGCTGATTATCTCAATTGGTCTGTCGAGTGAGTCACACTCGCGGCTCCAACAGCAAAAAACGAGTAAGCAGCGTACGCCAGCGGCGATGTAACGGATAATCGCTCGAAGCATCGGCCTCTCATTCGCGGGCGCACGTGGCAATTGCGGCAGGTTATATTTTGTTTACAAACAACGAGTGCAACAAACTTCACACTCACCTCGTCGAGTCTGAGCAGCTCCTCGGCGGACATGCTGCTGCGGTCCCGCTTCTTCACATCCTTCTTTTCCCGCTTGTCGCGCTTCCGCTTGTCCTTCTCCTCCTTCTCAGTGGCCTTCTTCATGAAATTGAACATCTTGGCGCTCCTCTCCCTCTCTCTCTCTCTCTCTCTCTCGTTGCTTCTGCTATTCTACTGTTATCCAGCTGCCTACAACGAAGAACATCCTCGTGTTCCCTCGGTGCAACTCTAACTACTAAGGCTCTAATCGCTGCTGCTCGCTACGGCCTTCGTCGGCCACCGCCAACATTCTCCGCTTATAGGCTGCTATATGCTGCTGAGCCAGGCGCTTTTTCGCTTACTATGCGCTCAGCTGCTGCCTTGCTGCACTTCGCTACGTGCTGTTGTACTGCGGAATCAAAAAAAAGAATCAACGCTTTTTACCACTGTCTCTACAATTCCTAACTTACATCTCTACTCGCGGTTATTTTTTCTTTTTTTTTATCTTATCGAATCGAATAACACCTCAGCCATAGTAGCAGAACAACCTCGGCCTTCGCGAGGCAAAGTATTGACTTTCCGAGTTCTGCTGCGAGTTAGAGTGACTCAAAGCGACAAATATGCGTATTCCTTTTATTAAAGCCGACTAAACTCGCCACGATTTCATCGAACAATCAATAAAAAACATTATCTATCGACGAGATACATTTATTTTAAAACCCTGCTACCGAGAAGGAAAAGACGACTATCATTTATTGAGCGGGTATAGACGCCCCTCATTCCACCGCTGTCTACACCGATAAGAATTCACCGCATTAATTGTTATCGAGGATGCTTATAGCGGCAGAGAGATGAAGTAAGTGCTATTTTTACGAGACTGATGCCGATAAAGTGATTAATCAATTTCCCAATTGGCCGAGCGACAACGATAAACAATGCGCGCGCTTGGTGAAAATAGCTCTCCCTCCCTCCCTCTCTCTCTCTCTCTCTCTCTCTCTCTCTCTCTCTCTCTCTCATAGCTCAGCAGAAACAACCTCGCTGGGTAGGAATGCAAAAAGAAGGCGGCGGCAAAACGTTAAAGCTCGGCCAAGTAAAAATCAGGTGTAAAGCTGGTAGGTAGACGAGAAAGAGAGAGAGAGAGAGATAGACAGACAGCAGTGTGTGAGAGGGAGAGAGAAAGAGCGAGAGGTGGTTGCCGCCTAGAAAAACGGGCGTACGGAAGCGCAACAGCTTCTGAGAAAGCAGAGGAGAGAAGAGGTGAAAAAGGAAAACACAGCGGAGGGAGCTATGCTGCACGCTGTGCTGCTCGTAAAAGTAGCCGCGAGTGTAGAGAGCCGATTTCCGTATCGAGAAAGTAGCAGCAACGGAGCTAACCTAACCTCTGGCCCGCGGCTGCCCGGAGAGCGCGAGCCAGTGTATACACGCACGCATTCCTAGCGATGCATCGTAGGACGTTTGTAAGGTTCTAAGCTGACCGAAACTAGGTGGACGGCGCGGCCTCTGCGGCTACGTTCTACTGCGTGCTCGCTGCTGCAAACCTTTCTTTCGATAGCTGCTCTGGGCACACACTTACACTGTTGATTTTGATCTACGCTCACACCCACGCACTGCAACTGCCTCTCACGGTGCAGTTTATTGCACTCTATACAGTTACGACCGCCGGCCGACTACACTACGGGCGGTTCAGCGACACTCGCTGCTCGCTGCTCACTCGCGCACTCACGACGTGCTGTACTGTGCTGCTGCTGCGCACCGACCTGCCTGCACCGACCAGACGAGTACTGTCATGGCAGCCTGCAACCCTGCCTGCCTCCAGCTCTCGCCCCTCGCCGCGCCTTGCCTCGCCTTACATGCTTTTACCTACACATCCACTCTCGCGCGCGGCTCCCTACTTCGTCGTCTATCATCCTCTGTCTCGCTCGCTCCAATGGACGCCTCAACTGGAGACTCTTCGGCTAGAGCTTGGTCGAGCTCCAAGTCCACTTCCACTGGCTGCTCACTACCAATATTGACCAAGTAAGTAATCTTGAAGATTTTGAAAAGTGGCAATTATATTTTTATTAGTTTTACCGAGTGTTCCTTGCAACTTGATCAACAATTGTGAAACAAATGAAATTAGTAAAGTTCTATGACAACAATTTACTCTCCATCCTTATTTCTCTTCAAGTGGATTCAAATGAAGTGCCATAGTGAGATGGTGGCTAATTTCAAAGATGGCGTATTCACCGCAGATCTCACCGAAGAGACTACAGTTGTTTTCAGAAGGTTTCCCGCAAACGCGCCAGTATGCGTGCACTGCTGCACATGAATACATCGAATTCGATGGAATATTAGTTGCCGTGATGGCGCTGGTACACTCGGTACCGGCTAACAAAGCTGAAACAAATTCATGATTAAAAATAAAGATAAAGGTATTAATAGTCTCCTTTCACGCTTTCTTTGTGTTCTTTCGTCAATTTGCTCGGTATTGTTCGAAAAAATATCGATAAATTTGATCGTTTAGCGATTATTCGGGTGCTCGTGAATTGTTCAAAACGTGCGAGGCTACTTTACGAGTTCACGACCTATTTTCCACTTTCACTTTTCGCCGTTGCTGCTTTATTTTCTAGAGAACGAGATCTTGTGCAATTTCGGAAGTTTGAGGCGAGTTCAACGTTACAAAAATGACGACATCTTCAGAAGACGTGTTGATGCAAGTAGGCCAAGTTCGCTACAAAAAGGGAGACGGTACCTTGTTCGTCATGAACCAGAGAATAGCCTGGATGCTTGACAATAAACACACATTTTCCGTAAGTCACAAGTACACTGACATCAAATGTAAGTCGACACAAATGTTTCCAATTTTAATGCTTTTGCCTTGGAAGATAACTATTCATTATAGCTACATTTGCAGCACAAAAAATTTCACCCGAGGGCAAGATCAAAATTCAACTGCAAGTAGTTCTTCACGATGGCCAATCGTCAACATTTCATTTTTTCAATACAAGGGGATTAGAAGCTCAAATCCAAGACAGAGATCAAGTCAAAGATAAGTTGCAACATCTTTTGCCCAAGTTTAAGAGAGAAATTGATGAGCAGCTGCAAGAAAAGAAAAAAATAATGATGGAAAATCCTGAACTTCAGCAGCTGTATCGTGACCTGGTTATGACTAAAATTGTCACATCCGAAGAATTCTGGGATCAACACGCTACGCAGTATACTCAAGCTAAAATGGTCCCTCGTCAAGATATTGGTGTCAACAGTGCCTTTCTCGTAAGTATTAAGATGGGATCTGAATGCCATTCTTGATTTACAATGTCCAAACATTTTTTAGGCCGGTATAAAACCTCAAGCAGATGGCTGTAATGGACTGAAATATAATTTGTCAAGCGACATAATAGAATCTATATTCAAAACATATCCAGCAGTGAAAAAGAAGCATACCGAGTATGTACCTGCAAAGATGTCAGATTCAGAATTTTGGGCTAAATTTTGCCAGTCCCACTACTGTCATAGAGATCGTATTAACCAAGGGACCAAAGATATTTTCACTGAATGTGCCAAAATTGATGAGCAGGAAATGAAAAAAGACATTCAAGCAGGTATTGACGATCCATTGGTGGATATTAATGGCTTTGATGATGTCAATATGGATGAGCTGTATGACATTGGTATTGCCAACAAAAGCTCTGGCAATAATGTACATCAAAATATGATCAAACGATTCAATCAGCACAGTATAATGGTTATGAAAGCCAACAAAGAATATACCACAAAAGAGCAGCCTCAAACAAATGGTTCAGCAAATAATAAGAGTTTAAATCAACCATCAATTGGCCCACCCAATGCAAAAAAGGTAAATTAATCCAATGAATAATACGTAATAATTCGAGTCTTTCTTAACAATTTATATTTGTTTGCAGCAACGTGTAAAGGATAAAATAGTCCTTGAGGATCTTGACACCAAATGTGATGTACAATTAAACACTGGTCCACCTCTAGTATTAACACAAGTAGATAGGTATTTGCATGGGCCGGTCCCGAATGCAGAAAATAATCACGATACTAATATAGAGCAAGTGAAAACTGTCGCTGTTGAATTGATGAGGGAAGTTAAGAAATGGGCCAGTGCTTCATATTTACCGCGGCAGCCTTCGAATTTACTGGTCAGTACTGATGCAGCTTTATTTGCATTGGGAGAGCTCAGCCCAGGAGGAGCTTTGATGAAAGGATTCCGGGGAGACAGCCTGGGTCGTAAGTAATCGCTCGTTAAACGCTTACAAGTAATAATGTCAAGTTTTATTAAACGCCTTATTTTTTCAAACTTTTAAAGAAGCAGTCCCCAAAGACGTTGAAAGAGAACTTGCCAGTGTGTACGTGAGTACGTGTGAACTATTGAAGCATTTTTGGCGATGTTTCCCACCGACGACACCGCAACTCGAAGAAAAGGTCACGAGAATGCACGCCGCATTGCGCAACTTTCATACTGTTAAACTAACACCATTTGAGGTGACTACCTCTCAAGGAATCTGCAATTTTTTTACTAAAATTTTCAATCTATTGAGCTTTGGATTTTTTTGGCTTGCGCAGGATCGCTTGCAACGAGACTATTCCGCTGTTAGCCAGCATATCACAAGCCACCTTAATCAATTACTTGATGCTGCCTATAGAAGATTTGCCCTCTGGCAACAGCGACGAGGTGGGCAGATGAGATAGCCTGCAGTGTCGACTGGATTGTGTTCAAATTATCTTGCTTAATTCAGGCTATCTATACCTGGCACTTGTCTTTTACACGTTAATCATTTCAATCGCTTGAAAAAGTTCTCGAACAATCACTATAACTTAAAAAAAAAGACTCGATGTTGGTTGTTACCGTAGAACTCGATGTTTGAACTGAAACTGTCAATCTCACTTTAAAATAATGAAAGAAATTTATAATTTTGTAAAATCTACAGATGGTAAAGAGATACCGAGTTGCAACAAATTTTTACATGGATAAATTTAATGTTTGATAGATATCATCAAAAATTCTTTACTTTTTCAACTTTGTTAGTTCCTTCTTCTCAGTCGCTTGTGTACCAGAGAAGTGTATAAATGTAAAAACGACGTTTCTATTCTGGAAATGTTTCAAGTGTCCAGATGAAGCTGTATTAAAGAAGAAAACTCTTTTTAAGCTAAATAAATAATTTAATAGTACAAGTCGAGATCTAATGCACTATTAATTATTATTTAACTTTGAAGAATAATCAAAATTGCATTTGGAATGGATTTGATTTGTTTGTAAAATTTGCAAAAGATGGACGCAAAAAATCAAAGCCTTATCCTTCAGAATCACTCTCTCTCTCTCTCTCTCTCTCTCTCTCTCTCTCTCTCTCTCTCTCTCTCTCTCTCTCTCTCTCTCCCG
>JAWWMK010027203.1:0-15321 GCA_035047105.1 Galeopsomyia nigrocyanea
CTAAACTATTTTGAATATTCGCGGAATAGGCCCCCCATGTGCTTGCCAGCGCCCCTGGCGGAGGAATAAGCCCCATATGGCCGCCGGACTGCATTTGTGTGCGTGATGTGCAGTGGCGTTGCATTCGAATCTGATGGCGGTTACGTTCAACCGTTATTACTATATTTTTAACGAAATTACTTCTTATTCATTGGAAAAAGTTATTTACAAAAATTGAATCTCATTTTAATAGCGTATTGCTTTGTAGATAGATGCGTACATGCCGGAAGAATTTCGGATATTATTATTAATGTCAAATTTATCTACATTGATTGACTGGATGAATCATTAATCATAATGAAATAACTTGGAGTTAAAAGAGTTTTTATTTCTGAATGATGAGCTTTCTTATCAATGTAATTTTTACTGAATAGTTTACAACTTTAATCTTTTTACTTTATTTTTGTAGTATTTTTTATTAAAATATCGCCGAGACAATGCAAAAAATAAATATTTGATTGAAGAGTCGTTAATTTTCCTTTTTTGTTATTGAATAGCATGTTAACAAACGATTTATAAGAGAACGTCAATATAGATAGGTAGTTACGATTCCTTTACAAAACTTATAGGTAATATCGATTATATCGCATTTATTTGCTAGCATTAGTCGCGACTCGGCTATTAAGCGGGAAAAGATTGCAGGGAAAGAAATAAACTGAATGAAGTATCTCTTAAATCTGTGACTATTTATTAAGAAAGTACATAGAAGGAATGGTGCATACTAAATTACACACAACTAAAACACAAAAGAAAAAATCCTTTAAAATTCTAGGTGATTGGTAAAAAATGAAAAATCTTCATTTATGTCATATACTGAAGATGAACTTGTTTTTTTCTTTTCTTTTTTTTTGATCTCATCTAGCAGTGTTCAAATATTACAACGCAGCACGAGAGCTCCACTGTGGTTGGTCTCTTTGTATTTACTCTAAAAAGTTCATTAAGTTAAATTAAATATTCTGAGCTATGGCCTCTTAAAAAAAAACAAAAGACTCTTTCTATAAATGAGCTACGTCGTTGTAAATTGACATGTTGAGAAAATGAAAAAGTAGAAGGAAGAATAAAAGTGGAGGCCCAAATATCAAAAAGAGATGCTCCCGCGCAATCGAGCACAATCCTATTTTCTCGCGAGTGCAGGTTCACCCTCTCTTTCAAAAAAGACGGTATGTACTATGTACAAGGCAGTGGTCTTGCGTGTCCGGGGGTCGCTTAAGCGCCCTCGGTGCTGGAGACCTTGCTCTTGACGTATTCCTCGAGTTCGGCGTCGAGTTCCTCGGCGGTCGGTGGCTTGCCTCTGGCGCCACCGCGGCCACCGACTCCGGCGCCTCTGCTGCCGCCACGACCACCGCCGCGGCCACGGAACGAGCCTCGAGTGCCGCCGCGACCTCGGCTACCGCGCATCGGACTGCTGCCGCGTCGGAAGCCACCGATGCCGCGGGTTGGACTTGGGATCTCCGACGTCGCCAGCTGGATGTTCATCTCGCGACCGTCCAACGGCACTCCGTTGTACTGCTTCATGGCCTGAAAAAACGAGACAATATGTTAGCACAACGTTCACTTGGAGATTATTTTCAATCAAGCTTTGCTAGTTTTACAATTTATTTCTCTTCAGAGATTTTGTGTGTCAATTCAAATTTAAATGATTGTATGTAACAAAACTTTCAGTACAGAAATTGTACAGGAGGTAATAGCTAACTGAACTTAACAATCATTCTCAAAGAATGCAGAAATATTAAATACTAAGAAACTTGCACATATAAAAAATGCGATGCATGCATTTTACAGTATTTAAAGAAAAATTTGAAAATTTTAATTTTTGAGTATACAAGAATTCACATAAAATCTTTACCAAAATTGAGATGCAACTTAGAAGCAAGTAATACAGAAAGTAACTGAATAAAATTGAAATAAATATGTTATACCTTAATGGCATCAGCCCTCCTCTCGTAAATGAGATCAGCGGATCCGAGGGAGCGTCCGGACCTGTCGTAATGGACACCAGCGGACTTCAAAGGCCCGAACTCGCTGAAAAGCTCGATGATGTCGGAGTCGGTGACGCCGTAATCCAAATTGGAGACGATGAGTTTGGTGGAGTCGACGCCGAATTTTCTGGGCGAGGTGCTGCTGCTGCCGAGGAAAGCATCGCGAGCCTTGGCGCCGCGACGCGAGCGTCCGAAGCTGGGTGGACTGCGCGAGATGCCGCCGCGTCCGCGTCCGCGCATCACTCCGCCGACGGGTCTGCGACTTCCGCGCAGCGAGGAGCCACGTCGGGACACGAAGCCACCGCGTCGGGATTTGCTGCCCTTGTTTTGCTTGATTATGTCGTCCAGGCTCATCTCCATCTTTGACGAAGTTTTGTTTGCTTAACGTCTGGTCAAATGTCAAATTACTGCTGCTGCTGCTGCTGCTGCTGTCCTTAGCGAAGATCGCCGCGTCGAGGATTGATCAGGTCTAAGACAGAAAGAATCCCGTTGTTGAGATTTGCCTGGATCTACTTTTATCTGGTGAAGTTTTAATTTTTTTAGAGACTTTCGTCTCAAGAAACGTAAAATTTATCTGCCAGTTGGTTTATTTATTTTTTTTGAAAACAAGATTTATTGAAATAATTTAGACGTTACATTACATCGGCAACACTCAAGCAATCAATTCACGCCAATCGAAAGTTTATCACAATTTAATACAAATTTTTTGTTTATAAATATCAGTCCATACGGACCGCAGCGGCTAAACTGCACAAGTCAGCGTTGTTCAAATAATCAATCACAGCGTCGGAACACTCCATGTTCCAGCACAACTCGTCGAAGCTTTCGCTGATCAACGCGTCGAGTGCCTCGAGGGCAGGTCGCAGCAAATCTTTCCTCGTCAGAGCTTTTCCGTATTGCATCATCATAAGACAGCCGCACTGGGGAAAAAGCTCGACGAATCGATCGGATCTGATGAGTCGAACGAAAGCTCCGTTTCGCGCCAGATGCGTGGCCAATTTGTTGACGCTCCTGAACATCTCGTACAGAGACACGTATCCACCGAAATGAGTGCTCCTCATCCTCTCGAATTCCATCTCGCATGCGTTCGCCAAAGTGTTCTTCTCGTCGTCTTGCTGCTGCTCCTCCTCCTCCTCCTGCTCCAAATAGCTTTCGTTCTCCTCGAGTAGCCTCTCGTACAGAAGCTCGTTAGTCCGGCTTATCGGAAAACCCGCCAGCTTTCTGACTAGCAAGTGCTTGCGGAAAATTTCGTAGAGCTCGAGCCTCGGCATTCTACTCGTGGAAATTTCGAAGAAGTAAGACACTATGGTGCGACCGCTGCGATCCTCCGCGTCGATATTAGCGCCGGATCTCAAGAGAGCTTTCAGCGCAGTAAGATTGACCGGCCAATAGGAGTGATGAAGAGCTGTCCGACCGGAGCTGTCCGTTGCGTTTGGATCGCAGCCGTGTTCCATGAGTTCAGTGAAGATCCGCGTGTAATAGCTTTCTTTCGCCTTCAAAGATGAATAAGTACCACGTTAGGTTGTTAAACTTGGAAAATGGCGCGAAAATTGAACATTGAACCTTACCTGCACCAGCTGAATTGTCTGATGTATCAGAGTACCACCTTCCAAATTTCGAAAATGAACGTCGGCTCCGTTCTTCAAAAGTGCCCCGACGATCTTTTCACGCTGCAAGGCGATCGCCAATTCGAGAGGACGATAGTTCATGATCATAGGACTTATAAGATTCGGATCGGCTTTGTGCTTGAAAGCAACCTCGAGAACGTCGGCTTTGTCGTACTTTATCGCCAGCTCGACGAGGGTGTATCCCAAACTGTTCCTCGCGTCCGGATCAGCACCGTAGAGCAAAAGTTTCTGAGCTATGCTCGAATGGGCGGATCGTGGTGTACAAGTGAGATGCAGCGCCGTGCAACCTTCTCGATTTCTGGCGTTGATTTTCGTCCAGTGGCCCAGAATCAGATCGATCATCTGACGATTTTTCTTGTGCACTGCTACGTGCAGAGGCGTGTAGCCGGAGTATTTTGGAGCGAACGGGTGGACGGGTTCGTCGAGGTTTACTCCGCAATGAATGTAATCCCTGGCTGTCTTTGTCATTCCTCTGAGACAAGCGATGTGGAAGTAAGTTAGTCCCTTGTTATCCATTGGATTGTTACGCATCGAAGTGGGATGCGACAAAATTATCTGTACGATTTTTTCATTTTTGGACTGGATAGCTAGACGAAGTGGAGTTAGTCCTCTTGTACTTTTGACAGTGGGATCGGCGTTATTAACCAGTAAAATGTCTATTATTTTTATTTTTGCATTGGAACAAGCCAAGTGGAGAGGAGTGAAACCATATTTATTTTTTATATTTACATCAGCACGGTTACGTAGTAGCACCTTGGTAATTTGGATATTATTGTGCTTAACTGCTAAATGCAGAGGACTGAATCCTGGGTAGTTAGGACATTGATGGTTTGAGCGTGCGTTAATATCTAAACCTTGGTGAAGAAGATTTTCTACCACAAGCGAGTCATCTCTCATGCAAGCAATGTGTAATACTGTTAATCCAGTTTTTTGCACAAGCTTTGAATCGTTATTTTTTATTACAAGCCAAAAGGCGTCCAAAATATGCTTGGACTCACTTGGGCGTAACTTGTCAATGTAATGCAGAGGAACTTTGTTGAAAGCATCTTTGGTTGTAACATCAAAATTACCGTTTAAAAGTATTTTTACCGTTTCTATGCAGCCATTTTTCACAGCAAAGTGTAGAGGCGTGAAGCCTGGGTATTTTGGTGAATCCAATTTCACTGGATTATCATTTGCTATTTTATTTTGTAGAAATTGATCTATTAAAACTGTTTCATTCTTCATACAAAAAATATGAAAATGAGATATCCCAAAATTATCAACTGGATTAATAATTTTTCTGTTGTGAACTGATAAAATCATACTTGTGATTTCTTTGTACTGATTTTGAATAGCAATGTGGAGTGGAGTTGAACCGGTATTTGTTTCTTGAAGGGTAAAATCAGCATTTCTATCCAAGAGTATTTCTACAATTTCTATACAATTAAATTGCACGGCAAAATGCAAGGGAGTTTCTCCAATACTAGTAGGCATATCGACAATTGCACCTGAAGCTAAAATATTCTTAACTATGACTGTTCTATTATCTAAACAAGCAATGTGCAAGTGTGATAATCCTTTATTATCAATGGGATTTATCATTGCTTCACTATAATATGAAAACATTCTATTCACAATACTGTAATCTTTTTTATCAACAGCAAGATGAAGCGGTGTTGATCCATTAACATCTTGAACGCATAAATCAGCTCCATTTTTCAATAAAAATTCAATCACTTCTAAATTTCCAAGTTCAACTGCAAAATGCAGCGCAGTGTAACCTGGCAATATATTGTATTCTGATGGCATTGCTGTATTAATACTGAATCCATTACTTAAAAAAAATTTAATATAATCCAAATTCGAATTCATGCAAGCACAGTGAAATTGAAACAACAGTGAGCTATGCTGGTCTATCTTGACAATTTCTCTGATGTTTTCATGAACATAGTAAATAAAAAGGTCGGTAATCAATTTTTTACGAATAGCTAATTGAAATGGACTAACATCAGCTACATCTTTGGCATTTATATCAGCTTTATGTTGTAATAATAGTATGACTGGATATGTGCATTTACAATGAACAGCAACGTGTAATGGTGTATACCCAGGCCACAAAATTGAGTCTGAATTTATAGAAATATTTACTTCAGCAATCTGTTGCAAAAATTTTTCCAAAGAGTGTGATTTATAATTGGCCATACAGTAAGCATGCAGTAACGATATTCCATCATTGTCAATTGGATTTACAGAATCTGGCCCAAGAGCTGAAAATAGTGATTCTACAAGTAGCCCATCGCACTTTTTTATTGCAATGTGAAGTGGAGTCAACCCTGCTGCATTTCTTATGTTCACATCTGCACCAAATTTGAGAAGTAAATTTGCTGTAGACAGAATGGAATATCTAGATGCAATGTGTAAAGGTGTGTAGCCAGGCCAGTATGATGAACTATAGCTGATACAACTATTGAAATCAACTTTATTTTCTAAAAAGCCTAGGACGATTGAATAATTATTTCTGAAACAAGCTATGTGGAAATGTGATAACCCCATGTTATCCAGAACATTAACGTAATTCTTTTTGTGGGCTACTAAAATTTCATCTATTATGGGAATTAGATTATGTTTTCTCTTGGGTGCCTTATCCAATAGAATCATTTTCATAGCAAGATGTAATGCAGTTTGTCCTTTAGCATTCTTGACTGTGAAATCTACTTCATATTCAAGTAGAACTCTCACTGCACGTAGATTCTTACATATCACAGCAAAATGCAATGCAGTGAAACCAGGAAATGTTGGGGAATCGATACTGACTCTGCTATTCAAAATTGATAAGTTATGCAACAGCCATTCTTCTACTTTGAGTTGTTTGTTCTTGCAAATGTAATAGAATTGACCTAATTTTACTTCATTAGCTTCAATTTTCACATCCATTGTAAGTTTATCCATTTTCTTTATACTAATCCTTTGGTAGTTTAATTCTTAGTTTTAGTTTACGTATTGTTCATTTTAATATCTTGTTTATGAGATTTTGTAACATTACTGTAAACATATAGTTTATTAGATAATTCATAAGAACCAAGCCAAAATAATAACAGTATTCACAACGTACCTTATTGAAAATACGTAAAATCAATGACTAGCTCTCATATAATAATGTGATGTCAATTTTCTTTTCTATTAATCCAATTAATTAATAAATAAGTCTAAAATAAACCTACGTTTTTGTCGAAATTTATGGTAAAAACAATTCCTTGACAACATTTTATGATTCTAGTTTATGATAGAAATAGCGAAAATGCTGAGAAAACCGGTGGATGTGCAAATTGCACATATTATGTAGCAGACAGCATCAATAAGTGCGTGTTTCTCAGAAAAAAAAAACTGCGGAGATCGACAGTATGAACCCAACCTAACTTTGCAAGCGTCGCAGTTGCAGGTCGCAGACATTTACGCGTCCTGAGTCGTACTGTAAGCGTCAACAGTATTTGAAATAGATTTTTAATCAACATTTAAGGATATTTGTAAAATAAAACACAAAAAAAGAAAAATTTTATTTGAAAAATGTAAAATCTACAAGTTAAAGTTGAGAACATATCAAATTTTACGATTAATATCATAAAAGTCCTGAGAAACTTAGGTTATGAAAATCAATAAAAGTGAAAATGAATAGTGTTGCTTATTTTTTAGAAAATACATCGAAAAAGTAGTAAGAATTAAATAAGAAATTTCCAAATATAGTTTATGCTAGTTTGAAAGTAGTGCAATGTCGTTGAACACTGAAAAATCAATAGATTTCTCAGACATACTGAGTGCAACTAATAATACTGGACAAAATATCTTGCATCATATCATTACTGGTTGCACTGGCTTATCTCATTACCAATGCAACAAATTGATAGAATACTTTATAAATAAGGGCTGTGATATTAATTTACAAGATAATCTGGGCAGAACACCAATTCATGTTGCAGTCAAAGAAGGAAATGTAAATGGCTTGGACACGCTTTTAGCTAATGGAGCTGATCCAAATATTACTGACAATGAAGGCAAAACTGCTTTTGAACATTCGTGGCAAAATTTAGGAAAAGGCACTCATACTTCATTCAAAATACAATCATACAGGTACAAATTATTATTTGTGTGATCTACTTTTATTACAAAATTTAATTAGGATTCAAAAACCAATTTTATGACTAAAAAACTGATCGAATTGTATTGCTTTCAGATACTTAGCGTGCTACATAAATAAAATGCAAGTTGCAGGGTGTTGGATCAGTGAACGGAATAAAAGTGTTTACAGAATATCTCTAAATGGTTATCACTACTATTGTCATAGTAATTTAGAACTGCATTCAAAAGAATTGCAAAAAATGTCCAAGATTTTTTTAAACAATCGAATAACTTTGAAAAGCTTTCTTGAAAAAAAAGAAAATGAAATGACAGTGTTTGTAAATAGTGAAACATTAGAGCAAATTCTGAAAAACGTAGATCAAGAATTTCCCATTTTTGGCTGTTTGTTGAAGTTCCAGTATATTAAAGGATTAGCTAATCAAAAACTTTCAAACAGTGCACATGCTGCTTTAGAAAAAATGATAGGCTTCAAACTGCCAGTTTTGTGTTTTGAAAGTATCAGAATATATCTTGATCAGACTGATTTGAAAAATATCGTCAACTCGGTTGAGGAACTTCAGAATAAACACAGTTATTGTACATTGAAAGACTTTTCACGCATTTGCAAAGTGATTATTCAATCACTTTGAAACAAGATAATATCAGTCTGTAATACTTATGCAGTAGTTGTATAATTTGTTAAAATGTAAATATACCTACTAAATACAGTTTTTTTTAATTTTTAAATAAGAGTATTTTATTTGCGTGGTAAAACTACAGTTACTGGGAGACATATTAAATATACAGAAAATTTTTTTACAGGATGAAATTTCCAAATTATTATTGTTCCTAATATAGAAAAATTTTTGTCGAACAAAAGTTTGTATTAACAAAGAAGCAAAAGAAATTGACGGTAGTTTATAATCGACTTCAGCAATAAGACAATTTTATGACACGTTGTAAAAGTAAAATAAGTAAGTTGAAGGCCAATTGTAAAAATTTCAGTCTATACATACTATAAATTACTTTGTAGGAAATTTACTTTACTTTATGCAGCATGATTGCAAAACTTTATCTCATATAATGTAACTACAAAAAAGATTTAGGCATGAATTTTTAATATCTACAGAACATAAATTGACTTTGAAAAATTAGAACAACTGAGTTTTACATTTAATACATGTTATTATGTAGATACTAAGATTTTCAATGAATCTCGATTGGCGAGAAACGAAAACTACAGACGCCTGTTAAATGAGTGTTCGTAGGTTAGAATAATCATCTCTTCAAAAATATTGCAACTCGCCAAAACATGCCGAGTTGCTTGTAAAATCTCCAAAATGCATCGTGAGCGCAATAATTTCATCGCAAAATCTACATTGTTATGCGAACAAAAGAATTCCAAGCCATAGACGCTTCCTCAAAGTGCTTAGAGGTTAGTTACAATCCCGGCCCCGGGGAATCGCGTTACTTTATGCGAAAACAATTGAAAACTCGACAAGTTTTCGTAACATAAAAATGTCGAATTGACAAGTAAATACTTGAAAAGTTGATTGCAAAAAACTTACCAAGAGTCAATTGCTTGGAAATCCGTCCTTTTACATGCCGGCAAAAACCCACGCGATCCAAAACCACGACGACAGTCCGCTCCGCGAACTCTTGGAGTGAAATGTAGCGTCAAGCGTGTGTGTGTGTGTATGGCTGCATTAGTGTGCGATAGCGTAACTTCGAGAGGGGAATGGATGGGAATGGAGGGGAAGACTGAGATGGGGGGAGAGGGAGAACGTGTATGTATATTGAGAGAAGCCAAGCTCCAAGCCGCAAAAGCCAGGAGAGCGAGCAGTGAGCGGTCTATGTCTTAACATTGGATGACGTCACGAGCGAGCGCTCTCGAGCGCTCTCTTGGCCGCTCTGAGCGTTCGGAGCGCTATCTCAATTCTCAATGCAAAAGCAAGTGTTTCTGAGGTATGGTAAGTATGGTTGTGTTTTTTGTGTGTGTGTGTGTGTGTGTGTGTGTGTGTGTGTGTGTGTGTGTGTGTGCACGATCGTGGCTCCACTTTGGCGGGTTTGAACCATGGAGCAATACTCATCATAGATTAGACAGAGATGGAGCCATGGAGCGTATAAATAGTCCACATGTAATCTATTGTATTGCCGAATTTATTGAAAATATAAACTGTAAGATTTAATCTTAAACTATGCAAATATACTAAAATATGTTCAAAGTGCGCGCCTTATCTTAAGGCGGATTTCTATGTAAGATGGCAATGTATAATTTTTTATGAGCCAATAAATCCACTATTCAATTCAATTCCACCACAGCTGATGTCTTGCATGTAAATTGTACGTTATCTATGGAATAAATTTTTTTACTAGTCACGCTGTAAAAAACATTGCAAAACATTCATACCAAGAATTTTTTATTTAGATTTAACGTAGTCCTGAAAATTGTGTTTGATTCGCTCGATATTAAATTTTAACTTGACTCTGAAAGTCGGAATGAATTTTTTCAAAAGTGAATAATAAAAATAATTTGTTTATGCTAATTTTTTTAATCAACAGTTATATTCGGTTCGTTGCATACATACTGTTTTGATTGACTGCACTGCGTTAGATAATATTATATATTTGTGTTAACTTGAATTATGTTATTTTCATGTTTACTAATACACATTCTAATATTTTCAGTGACAAGATGTGCAGGAAGTAATGGTACGTTGCATAAATAACAGTGAATGGAATGATGACGATATTAATGTATAGCAGTTTTCCAATAATATATTATAGGTAAGTATAACTCAGTCAACTCAAAGAGACATTCTTACATTTACTAGATGTTAAAGCATTTAATAATTACAGATTTCCTGTGTCTGGAGATTTTTGATTGTAATCTTTCAAAATAAAAGTAGGACCACATTGCTTTACTGCCTGTAAAGATGCCCAAGATATTTGTTTCTCCTGGCACCAGCTATGCCAAAGAATTTGACAAAGTCAAAGAATTGTTACATGCAGGTCAGAGGGTGACTATATATGAATTGCTGAAAAAAGATGTTAACAAAGTTGCAACTTCCATTGTCAAAATGGAAAATCTTGCAAAAACTATCAAGGCTGAAGATTTCAATGAAGAATTTCCCAACCTTGGCTTTCTAGTTGAGTACAAGTACCGGAAGGCTCTTGATCGTAGAAAACTTTTAGCATCATCCGAAAGTGCTATTATCAAGTGCCTAGGACGACATTTGCCTCACCTTTGTGCTAAAGTCATTATCAACTATTTGAATGATAATGATCTTGAAAATGTAATAGAAGCTGCCAAGTGAATGATTGTTAATTGAATGACTTGACTGTACAAAAAAAATCAATTGAAGAGGTAGCTAAATATAATCTTGATGACATAATCATTATAAATTAGAATTTTCAAATCTAATCTGTTTCCGTAATCAACATAACAGAATGTAATTTAGCTACCAATTTGTAAATATTGAATAATATTCTTTTTCTTGTATTACTTGGTGAATGTAGATTAATTTAAAAAAAAATGAAACAGTTCTTGTAAAAGCAATATTTGCTTATTATGGAATTATTTCATCCAGAAATATTGAGAAAATTCACATTGAAATTTAACTTTATTTTATGAATGTTAAAATGCTTATTTTACATAAGTATTGAATGGAAAATTTTCTGATCTTACATGAAGGCTCTGCCAATCATTATTTTGTACAAGTTTTATAAATTGAACTTAGATAACAAATGTTGTAGAAACAATATTATCTATGAATAATTTTAATAATTTACAATTTATATCAATATTGATATAATTAAAAGTCTGTCATACATATAAAACTTTCTCATCAAATGATGAAAATTAATCGTATTTTCTGTAATAGACTTTGACTAATCATTCTTTCATATCAGTAATAAAACGTTCTAATAAAAAATTTACAGAACAACGCAAAAACAATAAATAAAATGATGTTTACACAGTAGAGTTTATGTAGTAGAGATAGATATGGAATATATTGTAATTATATTTGTACTGGAAACCAAGCCTGGAAAGTATATTTCTGAAAAAATTCGCAGTCCATAAAGATTAATTTTAGTGATACCGATAATAAACTTATTTTATTTTATTGAAAATAAAATACTTTGGTTTTTTAAGTATTAATTTTTATTAGACGTGAACGTAAAATATCAGGTATTAGCCATGTTAACAATTTTGGTGTGTATTATATTTTGATAAAAATGATAAATAAATGATGTTGAATATCATTCAACTTAAAAAAATTGCATTATGTACTGGTGTGTGATGAAAATCTAACATTACCATTTTTTGACTAATGAAAAAAAACAGAACGATACAAAATCATTATCTATTTTTTTACTTTTTGATCTTATATCAATAAAAAAATAAAAGTAAATCAGTATTTCATTTTTATAAGAGCGTATATTTTTTATTATGGCAAATTTGTGTCTACATATTTGGGAAAGTATGATTTTTAGCAGTTTTGATTGTTTGAATATCCGCGCTATATTTCCAGCCAAGCAGCAGGCGGCCCTCTCTCGGCAGCGGTGGGAATCAGCGTCCTCGCACTTCAATCACGATCTTCAGCTTCAATCTTCTTCACACCACCTTTCTTAGTATTTGTCGTGCTCTTTGATCAAGATTACATACAGTTGGTGCTCACTGCTTTTGTTGTCAACTGCAGCATATAAATTTGGTTTGTATAACAGTTATATTAATAATTGTCATATGCTTATATTTAGTCAGATTTATATTTCCGCAAAATCCGCTTTACGCACTTTTGTAAAGATCATTCAAATCGTATTTTGGTAGTAGCAAAATATATAATACTTTATATGTAAATTGTAAATCCAGCTTGATACGAACCTAACAATTTATGAATGGGATAAAAAAGTACGCTGCTACGTTGGGCTGACGTCCAATTCCGTCCGGCACCCCGTGGTCAACGTTTTACGATGTACCAAGTGCGCCCCGGCAGCCCTTCCCCTCTACTGTAGCTACTTGCGCCGGCTTGAGTCGAAAGTAGTACACTTTTATCGAAATAGTTAATAATATGTCCGCTACTTGACAATGAAATAATCATGACCGCGACGACCAAACTAAAGCGACCAAATCGGACTTCGAGTCGGACCCCTTTAGTTTGGCCACCGCTGTCATGATTATTCATTGTCAAGTAGCGGATATATTATTAACTATTTCGATAAAAGTGTAGAGACCTTTTTTATGTATTTTTTTGAGCTGAACGCGAATCCGTAAGAATAATTTTGTTAAGTTGTATGGTTTCGGAGATATGGCCATTTATTTACTAAAATTGTTAATAACTTTTGATTGACCAATCTGAGCGCGTTTTAACCTTGATATTCGGATTCAGCCTCGATATTTCGCTTGCGCTGTGCATTGTGAATTATTTTTTTTTTAGTTTTTCTCAACTTTATTCAGATTGAAAATCATGTATTCCAATTATCGTTATACTCCGATTCCCATACCCACGCAGACAGAGCGCCAGAGACGGAAAACAAGACATTTGTTTGTATACACGATGTGTCTACACATGTCCTACGTACAACGTAACTCCTGACTTTTTGCTCAGTTGCTCGATATGGCTGCCCAAATTCGTTTCGACGTGATTTACAGTAGCAAAGGCAGGCCACTCGTTACCATTGACCGCTTTAAGTTTTGTTTCCACAAAGTGTTAGCAAATGAGGTGCAGAGATACAAGTGTACGACGAAGACATGCAGTGCTTTCATCAAGTGACGCTGTTTGCTATCTTTGTTGACGGCACGTTCTTTAGTTGCCCGAAACCTTTCGCGCAACTATTCACCGTGCATGGATATTACCGCAATTCATCGTTTCCGCTTGCTTTTTTCCTGCTACCCGATAAAACTGCCATCACCTACGCCAGAGCGTTTCAAACGTTAGTTAGGAAGTGTCTAGAACTGAACTTACAAGTAAACCGGCGATATATCTATGCTGATTTTGAAAAAGCAATACACAAGGGCGCCCTTGAAGTGTTTCCTCAAATTATCATACGCGGGTGCAGATTTCACTTGGGTCAGAGTTGGTTCCGGAACTTCAACAGCGGATTGAAAGCTGAATATAAAGATCCACAGTCTGAAGTTGGACAATGGCTAAAGTTGTTATTCGGGTTGCCGTTTTTAGATCCAACAGAAGTAGCTAATTGCTTCGTAGACGATCTACTAGCGATCATTACAAACGATCCTAGGTTAGATGATTTAGTTCTGTATCTTTTTTTGAACTACATCTTACCGGGAGCTACGTTTCCGCCAACTACATGGTCATTCTTCGAAGCCACGATCAAGCGAACGACGAACAACTGCGAATCATTTCACTCGAAATTCAATGTAAATTTTCGAGTGAATCCTAATTTCTACACTTTCCGAGCAGCACTCCTCGACATACAGCATGACGTATATGTCAAATTACGGTCAGATATTCCACAATCGCAAGCGACCATTCGAAAAGAAGCAGCTCTTCGCGACGCTATGTTGCGCTATACCGTGCGGGATATTAGCCGACTTGAGTTTCTTCGGCTAGTTTCGCGGAAATTCCTACCACACGTGTTATAGTTCCATAGCCAGTGATACACAGACAAAGACATTTAGATTGTATGACAAGCGCAGAAGTGTATATTGACTTTGTGTATATATATGCTACATATACGCCTGTACATATACGCTATGTATGCACACACGAGCGCGCTCGAGCATGTCTTCTTTTATATGTACATTGACAATTTATATGTACTTGTATATATATGTATATATTATAATAAATGAACGATGAAGTACAGCGTATATCATAGGTCACGTATATTTATACTTCTCTTTTCCCTACAATCATCGGCATAGTCACAACTTCGTTGTGATGTAGTCAAACTTGCATGATGGTGGGGGATATTAGCTTGGGACGGAAAGGGCATACGCACTGACCCCGCCCCGGAATCTCGGGGTATACTTTTATGACCTCGGAACGGAACTGGACGTCACCGCAGGGCGGCGGGTCACCAGGTCGTTATTTTACGACAAAAGGTGTCTCGCCCCTGCTCTGCTTGTCCGGCAGTCTTTTTCGTGCCGCGACTACGAGCTTCGCCAATGTCAGCTGGGTGCGTGACGTCACCCGTACGTGTGCGTGTGTGTGCTCGCGAGTCGGTTGCTAGCTGTCGCGCGGTCGCCGTCCGTCGAGTCGCGGTTGCTCCGTTGCAACATCCATATCTCGGGCTAAGGGTGGCGTAGCGAGTCGAGGGGGGCGCGTTCGAAAGGGCGGCGTGGGCCCTGTATGAAACAGCGAGGGCGTAAGGGGCGGCCGAGGGGTTTATGTTTTATAGGTGGTGCAATTTAATGTTTTTCAGGTGCATCTGTTTATTATTTTATGTAGGCCGTAGCGCCTCGCTACATACTATGGAATATCAAAGAATAATGAAAACACTATTCAATTGTAAAATTTTGGAATCTATCATAAAGTAGGGGTGGGACACACACGTCGAATGATCATTTAACGATGATTCAATACAACGAATTTTCAGATATAGAATTCGAAATT
>JAWWMK010027224.1:0-15319 GCA_035047105.1 Galeopsomyia nigrocyanea
AAGGGACGATTGGAATAAATCATTTATTTATTTCAAATAATATTTTTTTGAAAATATCAAATTTTTTTCTCAGTGTAGAGCAGTGCTATACATCAGATCGAATGGACTTGAGGGATTATTTGTTGAACCAGATAAAGTACGTAAATCTCCAGAATTTTGGAGGAATCAATGCCCTCCATATATGTGCCAGATATGGGACAGAGAAGCAGTGAGAAATCTTATAGCAAGAGGAATCAGTGTGGAATCAACAGATTCTTTGAAACGAACACCGCTAAGACGGGCAGTAGAATCTGGCAAGGAAATTTTGCAGCACAATCCCAATGTAAACGCCAAGGATAAAAATGAGATGACTTCTTTACACATAGCCGCAGAACGACCACGTAGAGATATCATTAAACTACTACTAGAACACGGAGTTGATCCAAACCTCCGGGATGCAAAGGGAGAAACACCTACGCTAATCGCTACCAATCGAAATGTAGAAACTATTCAACTTTTCCTACGATATGGGGGAGACCCTCATTCTGTAAACAATAAAAGCTGGAATGCCCTACATAGAATCGCCGCCCTACTGCCAGAAAACGCAGGGGAGAACACACGACTTTTTATAAGCTTAAAGATAGATCAACGATGTCATCGAACTCTGGAGACTCCGCTAGAATTTGCAATTCGATCACCCATGGGATATCACGAGGGACTTATTGAAATATTTTTACAAAATAACGCCGATACTAAAGTTTTCATAGGAGGCGTAGAATAGCCCTTATGGGACTATGCAATAGAACGTACGTCTGTAAAAACGTTAAAGGTTTTTCAGAAATATGGTCTGAACCTTCACGAAGAAAATCCTCTGGGATTCACAAGTCTACTGTTTTATATTGAATGCTCCGGAAGTATTCCAATATTTAATACAGTTCCTTTGTACGGTAGTGCTATTGCTATTTTGATAGAGCAATCTTACCTGAAGATACTGGTAAGCAGCATAAGCTCATAGTAAATCTGGCAAAAAGAAAGGTAAAGGGGGAAAGTTTAAATATGGACGATGTTCAATACCTAAAGACTAGGCACCCTAAGAAGTATGATTTATTTACAAAATACGCTGAAGGCTATCAAAAGATGACCGCTTTCAATCTCACCTCAGCAATAAATCTATTCGACTTCTATCACACCCTATTTCATAAAATTATAGAATATCTTAGAAATCAAGATTTTCAACAAAGTTGCAAAAAAATAACCATAAAGGAATGTCCACTCTTTGGTGACAATATTTTAGAACGAATATGTAAGGCCAAAGAATCAGTAGATAAATGGATTCAAGTTGAAAATGAAGTAAGCGATTATATAAAAGCCTACACTGATAAAACTTAGTAATCCGGCACGTAGCGTATTACCTATTAGAAGAATAATGAATCTACGATAACATACTAACCTGACACTTACAGGGATGTTTACAACAAAGATTAACATTAATACAGGAACTTTTATAAATATGGACTACTTTTCAAGGGTGAAGAATCATTTGAGGGGAGCACTGAGTCGAAGAAACTTTAGGAGAGCCCGGTTTTATCTAAATAACATGACGTCAAATTTGAATATTACAGGAATAGAAGCATTTATCACAAACTTAGTTGATCGCGGAGAAGTAAATCTTTTGAAATTCTTTCTCAAAATACTCAAGGATGTACGTTGATGGAATTTGGTCAAATCCGTACAACGAGCCCTAGACCAAGTGGATCCAGCAATCATTCAAGCTCTATTAAGGACAAATCTTGACATTAACCGAGTACTTCCATTACCGAGAGAATAATCATAGTCTTACCATGCTGAGTTACACCTCGGAGAAAGGAAACTTGAAAGTTATTAAGATGTTTATAGAAAAGGAAAGCAACCTGTAAGCTACAACTTTATCCGGAGCTTCGGTCCTACATTACGCTGTTGAATCAGATAACATGGAAGTAATTCAAGAAGTCGTAAACAAAGGAGCACCTATAAATAGGAAGGATAGAAGGTGCGTAAGTGTTTTACAAACTGCCATTCTACAGGAACGTATCGATACAGTTAGATACCTGCTGGAGAAGGGAGCAGATACAAATATTAAAGTGTAATAGGTGAGTTTCCTCGGAAGGAGGAAACTCCAAGTTTTGGTTCGTGGAACCTTTTTTGTTTTTCGGTCCCAGGATCCGCAGGTAAAGGATGATATAGTCAATGAAAGGTAATTATATTTGGTAATAGATTGTTTTTATGCAATCATCAACAAAATATACAGACTTTTATTTTTTACAACGATGAGCTCAAATGTGTAGTGAGCTTTTAAATGAAAATTCATAAAAGAAAGTGATTCTAAATACTTGAATTGTTCTTAAATAAATTATTGTGCACTTGTAGCACTCAAGAAAAAGAAAGTAGCCGGAGGAAATTCCAGGTAGAAACACACACTCTGGATAGCAAACTCCTTCGACATGCCCCTGTAACAGAATATCAGATTTATATTAGCTCTGGGCACCCAGAAGGATTCCTACCTAATTCAATGATTGTTTCTCTAGCTCATGTAAGAAATGGATTTTTTAACCTCCCACAGATGCTAGCAGCCCAGAAAAATATCTTTATCGAACTCAGCCTCAAGAAATAACCCTCCAGACTATCTCTACCAATCAAGGCATGCCAACGAATAAAAATTTGGAATTCTATACATTACAGAAGTGATTCTCAACATAATCCATAAAAAAAGTCACACGTATATCTGAAAAGTTATTGATCGAGGGGACCTATGCTGAATTTTCTACCAAGCCTAGTGCTTATGGTTGCTAAACTCATGTAAATGGTTAACCGAAATGATTATCTATCCTACTGTGCCACCCTTACACAATGACTGCCTCGATGAAACTTTAATTCTATAATTAAGATATTTCTCTCAGAATTTAGACTCGAGAATTGATCTTTCCCTTTTTATTTTCTGATTTGCAAGTGAAAATTAACCCACATGTGGTACTGTGAAATCTAACTATGAACTCTGAATGAGAGATGCTTTGTTCTTTTTTTTCTTTTAAATTAGATATCACGATAATAATTTTCCTCTATCAATTCTCTCAAAGAAAGTATTTGTAAGCTTTTTTATGTTCTCCTCTCTTTGCTCTGTCCAACGCATTGAAAAACGATGGAAAATTCAATCTCTTTTTTTTTCTCTCTCAACACAATGATCTAATTATCAATTTTCTTGCGCGCTTGCTGACTAACCGGAAATCAAATCAAATTCCTCTCTACACGCTCAAACGTACTGATCGAGAAATATTTAGGAGTACATACCAATTGAAGGGAGCCAGCTTCTTTTTCATCTGCGTGGCGTCTTGACGTCCGTGGCTCGCACAACGAGAAAGAGACCGCGAGGAGAAAATGGCGTCGGTTGGACGCCAGTTATAAGACGCAGACGAGCAGCACGTCTGTTTATTTTCCTTCGGTAAATTTGCCACACCGCGCGTAGGCAAACTCGTGGAGAAGATGGAGACTCTACTCGGACGGCACGCCGGATAACCGCACTTCTCGTGCGTCACCCTCTCGAGAAGAGAAAAACTATGGAGTGCCGAGTGTTGCACTCGAGGCAGCTCCAAGTTGCTGCTACTGCCGCGGTCCATGGTAGGAAAGCGAGTGCCGCGCTCGCCGGCGTCTTCTTCCTCCCACTCCGTGCGCGCTCGCTCTTCCGTCCGTCAGAACTGCGGCGCTGATTGGCTCTTCCCTCCTGGGATCTGCCAATTGGAGCTCTTCGCTTTCTTGACGTGTGTGTGTGCGTGAATTTTTTTCTTTTACGATGATTTTTCGTAAAATTCACTTGAATTATATTTTGGTTTGATTTAACTTATATACAAGGAATTTGTTTGCTCTTTTTGCGTAGAAATAAACTTGTAGAGAGTAATAACATGAGAATTTTTTACCGCGCAGACACACATGGGAGACTGCGTGAGTCAACGATATTCTTGGCGGCAAAATGTAACTTAAAATTGAATGCGTGAAAGAATTCTCTCTCTCTCTCTCTCTCTTAAAATCTAAAAGTGAGCAACGAAACACCCATCACACAGCCCCCTTTGATTTCTGGGAAACTGGTAACAGTAAACGGAAATCACGAAACTTGTGATTGAGAAAATTCGTGAGTGAATGTTCGTTGCGAGAAAATAAGGCACTTGCGTGAAAATCAATAACGAACTTGCCGAGAGTTGCTAAACAGCAACCAGGGCACTTGATTATTATAAAACGTATCTTAAATGCTAATCACGTCCCTCGCCAGGGTTTGGAACATCAGGAACGAGGTGAGCTTGAGGAACCAATGGAGAGACAGGAGATTCAGAGAGATTCATGGAGCTCAAATCCCCCACCATGTCTTCCAAGATATTGACCATCTCGTCGAAAGTGACATTTGGAAGTAGAGCGACGAGAGCTGGAGCCTTCTGTGCCTGGATAACAAGTGGAGCCTTCTTTGGTTTGGGAGGACTAATAGGAGACGCGCCTGGAGCTTTATCAGAGTCCGTAGTTGGTGCTGGGTTAGTAGGAAAATCATCGTATAGACCCAAGGGATCTATCACCTCAGTCCTCTCATATCTCTCCAACTCTTCTTCATATTCAAGCTCGAGAAGATCACGCTCGGATAGTTGACTGACTGGGGTGGCGAGTGTGGGAGGCAGTACCAAGTCCTCAGCTGTTGAAGGGCCTGGCATGGATTGAGCCGCTTTCTGTTCTCGCTGTTTCTTCAGTAAGCTCTTCCTCGCGCAGCTTCCTCCCCACCATCATTTCAGCGTAGGTCTGCACTAGAAGCTTGTCCCGAGTCACCTCCAGATCCATCTCTCTCTCCCTTCTGCGATGCTCTTCATATCTTCTCTTCTTCTTCTCCTTCCGTCTCCTTTCGAATTCGATGCTCATATTTTTTCGATCTTTCTCTCTCTGGATGGCCAGGCGGCGCCGTATCTCCATTTCCATGTAGCTTTTTGGCGGAGTTGCTTCTCTCGGATGTGAGCGACGTTCTTGGCTTCTCTCTTCCTCTCTTCATCCTCAGTGCGGTTCCTGTTCTCTCTCTCCTTTTGCTCTCGTTGACGCCTCTCTTCTTCTTCCTTCGCCTTAGCTCTTCTCGCCTTTTCTTCAGCCCACTCTCGTTCTTCTCAGTCGCCTCTGCCAGAGCCTGGTACTGACGGTTTTCAGCCTTCTCCTTCCCTATTCTGCGTCTCTGTTCCTTGGCGAGACGCTCCCTCCACTTGAGTCGTGCCCTCTTCACGCTGAAGCTCATGGTAAGGCCGCAGGAGGTTACAGTGGAAGATTCCTCGCACCTGTCGATCTTCTGTCTCCAATCTATAAGTACTCCCATTATATATTTCTCTTATTATGTACGGTCCTTCGTATATCGAGAGGAATTTAGAAGTGATTGAATTGTCAGCGTTTGATAAGTTACATCTTTCTAATAGGACTAAATCGTTTAGCTTGTATCAGTCATAGACTGAACGGACAAGCTGATATCTCGCTCTCGTATCTTCATATTTACACCCAAAAGCCACTGACTGTCTAACCCGAGTAAACAGGTCTTTACTAGTTTTGGTAAGATGAGAAAATTCAAACTCGTATCGAACCGATCTTCACCTTCGCACGGATTTTCTTTTTAATACGAGCAGACTTCTCACCTGTGAAACCGATTGCTTGCAGACCAACGACAGGAAATGCAGCGCAATCAGAAAAATGAGCAGAATTGTGCAATAAGAAGGATTCGGATAAACAAGTGATGACACTGCCCGTATCGAATAACGCTTCCACCTCAACGCCTTGGATTTGGATTTTTATTTCTGGTTTACCCCCCAGGTGACACTGATCTGTCACACCTGGATCCTCTGAGAGGAAAAAGTCCTCTATATCACAAAAAATGGTGTTGACAGGTGCTTGAATGGTTGCAGGGTCCTTGAAACGGAATTTCGATTCAGTTACAAGATCCGAGGCAGAACCTGCAGCCTAGATAGTTTCCCTGGGCGTCAAAGGTTGACTGCACTGGAGATGAAGAGTCGCGAGAATCTAGTTCACCCCCTTCAGCTCTCTGCACATCTATATTGTGAGTAGAAAACTCCAGAGTGGGCGTGGTCTCTCTCCTAGGAGTGGATTCCCGGTAGGATGAATTGTTCTGACCATATGGGCGCCGATTGCCCGGATCACCACCTGATGGGGTTTGAGGGTAATTTATGCTACCTGGACTACCCTGATTTGATCGCATATAATAGGGCCTATTTCCCTGGATGTTATTGGGAGGAGTTCCTTGACTGCGCCAGTTCTGACTCGACTGCTGATTCTGATATTGTTGATAGTTGCTCCTGCGGAAATTATTGGGACGCTGAGGAGTCGAGACGGGAGCCTGATTCGGGCTAAACGTGCGGTTTGGATCTCGCGCAGCGTTGATTGGCTCCAACTGATCCAAATCATCCAACATGTTAATTAGTTCGTCGATTGTTTCGATTCTTTGACAAATCAGAGTCCGCTGTATATCAATATCAAAATGAGGTTTTAACATCTTAATGATACTACGCTCATTAGGCGCATTCTCTAATTGACGAGCACGATTGTAAAATTGTAAGGCATAATCAGACAACTAAGATTACCCTCTGCCGAGTATGAACCGTCAAAAAGTTCTTTGCGGACTCTTTCTTGAGCCGGGGCATTCCAATACCGATTCAGAAACCTAGTTCGAAAATCACCCAGACTGGTGACACTACTCTCTATGTAGTCCCACCAGTCGTGGGCTGGACCCTGTAGCGCTTGGTCAAGGATACTATGGAGATGATCGCCCTGCTGATCGGTCGCCTGGACATACTTTGTAATTGCATTGATGAACTGCAAGGGCTTCTCCACGGCTTTTGCGGCGAAAATTGGAAGACGCAAATTGAGAGAAGGACGATTGGCCCGAACGACAGGATTGCTACGACGATTGGCTAATAAGCTCAAATCGTGCCTAACACCGCGTAAGCTTTCTCGGATCTCTTGTTGACTCGTCGACAGACCCTCAAACTCGAAATTGAAATGGGAGCGTCGACTGACTGAATCCAATGCTGCACCCAGCCGTTCCAGCTCTCGAGATTAGCGCCCACCTGCACCTCAAAATCCTCCAGGAGGTCCTGATGACGATTCAGGCGCTCGTTGTAGCGCAGCCTCTCGGCTAAAATCTGCACCTGCAATCGCTCGTACATCTCATCGATAGCATCTAGACGCTCGTCTGGAGTCATTCTTCTCCGTTCCTCCATCCGCTCTCGCCTTTCTTACTCCTCCTGCTCTTCCCGATGAAGTATACCTTCGCCTAGGGGCGGCTCAGGCTCAATTTGAGGGATATCACGAGAAGGGGGAATGCCCGAAGGGGGTCGTCGTCTGACGTTTCGAGAGCGCCTGGGATTCACCTCAGGGATCGTCGAGTATCTCACCTGACTCGTTCTGCTCCTCAGCAAGTTGGCTTCGCAGAGGATAGCGTTTTCTAACCGCCCTTTTCCCGACCGGACGACGATCGCTAGGGGGAAGTCCTCAGTCAGCCATCTCGATAAAGCTCATAAAAAAAATTGATAGGGAAAGAAACTAATTTTTATCTAGAAACTACTGAACAAAAAAAAATTATGAAAATAAAAACAAAAAAAAACAACAAAATGATCCAATCGTTCCAAACCATTGGACTTCCAGACGTGACCTCAGAATGGTTACTATTGCAAGCTCAGACCAGAATTTTGAATTTTGAAGTTCTTGGGAAATGCTGACAGGCAAGTCGCAAACGCTCACGACGTTCGGCTCACCTGGCAACGTCCGCCAAGAGAAACTGTTCAGCCTCGTCAGCGAGACAGGATCCTGATTGCCAAGACCCGTGCGAAGATTTCCTACCCCACGGTTCTGAACGACCGCCCCCTTGTCTCACTCACGACACTAGGAGAATTCGAAAGCTGTTACTGAAGTTTGTGTGACCTTACCATCATCGGTCGTTGTCTGATTTAGGATTTTAATTTCTTTTACTTTTTTAAACGCCGCGATTGTGCTTTAACTGACAGATTGTCAACAGCACAGTATTGACGCTTGTTAGTTATTATCGAGGTGGTAGCCCGAGCAAGACCAGCAGCACTCGGAGACGCCTTGTTTTTCTAAGTGTTAGGATAGTTAGGGCTAGGTAGGTAATTGATAAGATACGTGTGCAGAACAAAGAACCTTTATTAACACGAGTATGCATCCAGTTGATCCAAGCTATGCACACGCACTGGCGGGAGCGCGCTCGCTCGTCGGCAACGCCGCCTCACTCTCTCTTGGCACTCATGCGCAGTAGAATGACGACCGAGGCGCACACACACACACAAGTACCCATTCAATTCCAACACTAAGATACACGTATTGGTGGCTTTTACAATTTACAATTGTGCTCTTACTTCAACTAACAGTTATTCCACGAGATCTCAGAGGGACATTATTTATAGTCGTGAGCCCAATCAATCTATGGGTTATACCCTATTGGAAATCAACACACCGTATAATGCAAAAAGCACGATCACTCGCTTTTGCAAACTGAAGCCGCATTCGTGATCAATTTATATCCTACTGTTGTGGCAACACCTGGAAGTAGAACACCTCCAGCTTGCCCTTTTAAATGAAGAAAAAACGGCTGAGACGAAAAAAAATGCAAAGCCTTAGGGGCCTGCCTCTCAAATGGAAGGAAAAACGGCGCCAATCAAAAATTTGAGAAAGTATTCTGAAACTTTCAAATAAAATCATAAAAGGATCCGCGGAAACGAGAAAAAATTTAAACGATACCCCTGCGAATCGGTACCGTTTCAACCAACCCAGTTGAATCGCCCGAATTTCGCAAAACGAGCAATGAAATCGCAGAGAAAAGAAAGTATTATGAAACTTTCAAATAAAATTTCAAACCGATCAGCGGAGACGAGAAAAAACTTAAACCGTTGATCATCAGTCGGAAACACCTCTGTAACCGACACCCCGATTCTCGTTCCAATATTTATGAATACGACGAGAGTCGGACTAATTAATATAAGGCTATCACCAACTTCCAGGACAACTCATATGAAAAGGTGAGTGCAACCCAAAAAGGAGGATGATCCCATCAGTCGTTTGCTTTTAATAAATGCAGACCGTAGATCATAAGACTGGCTAACTCAGATGGGAGCAGATAAAATAAAATATGAAAAAAAAAATGGTTCGATCTAACTACTCGTTGAAAAAATAATAAAAAATAAATACGTGAACACGGTACTTGCAACTAATAATTTGCGGCGATCACGTCAGGTGAGCCCATTGACCGAACCTAGAAAATTTTAATTTTAATGTTAGTGAGAAAGGATATTCAGAATTCCTCCAGTTACCTCAGAGAGATTTTCTCATCACAGGTAAACCTTTGACACTGAATAAAAATGGTTTAAAGAACACACGAAGGAAAGGTTAGGATGGGCTCTCAGGTACTTGGGGAAAATACATTCCGAGAGAAACCCAATTGAGTTTTTTAAGGGCCCTATTGAACGGGCAGACCCAATTTTGGAATGAATCGTCCGTGGGTTCTTTAAAACTCTAAGGAAGGTACAATGCTCTGCACAATTAAGACGTGTATACTCAATTGTCTTAGCAAAATTCTAATTACCGGATGGCCGTTGTACAAGATTTAGCAGAGCCAACTACCTGAACTCAACCAAATCGATAAAGCATGATCGATCGACACTACTCCTTTAACAGACAGAGGCTCGTCGAAGGATGCGAAAATGTACTAGGGAGATCTCACGGAATATGATTCTCATGAGGCACAACAAAGAATGGATGCAACGTACTTTCTCGATTAAGCTGAGATCATATAACGATGTGATGTTAGTAGCAACAGACCAAACGTGTTCGAGATAAATCACTCGGTTCACTCGTATAACAAATAGATACCTAAGTGAAAACAAAATGGATGGAGGGGGTTAAGTAGCCTCGTTGGGTTTAGTATAGATTAGAGATTTTACAGTGCATTCATTAATTAACCGCTGCAAAACATGCAGATTTTTGATTAAATTTAGATAAGTCGTGATTTTACTTAAAAGTACGAGGTCAAACTATACTGTCCTCAGTAAACTGTCTACAGGTCGTTTCCTCATCGGACAATATACACTTACTCAAGTACTCGTTTTGCTTCTGTGGCTGAGATCAGCAAAAGAGCCTTGGTAGTGGTCAGCACTGTAGACTCACTCAACAGCTTGAATTTTAAATATTTAATCATAAAAAAAACCAAATTCTTTGTCTCTACCCTGGTGTTTAATGCTTCTTTATTCAAGCAAAACCCAACCAGGCTTAGAATGTTAGTGGGAAAATTATGCACCCCTATACTATGTAAATTGTAATTCTATGTAAATTGTAATACTATGTAAATTGTAAATGTTGAGAAGATTTTTCTCAGTACATAGTACTGAAAAAACAATCCAACAATAATTAAGGTATTTCTCTCAGAATTTGGACTCAAGAATTGATCTTTCCCTTTTTATTTTCTGATTTGCAAGTGAAAATTAACCCACATGTGGTACTGTGAAATCTAACTATGAACTCTGAATGAAAGATGCTTTTTCTTTTTTTTCTTTTAAATTAGATATCACGATAATAATTTTCCTCTATCAATTCTCTCAAAGAAAGTATTTGTAGGCTTTTTTATGTTCTCCTCTATAAGAATTTACTAAAGTATCTTACTAGATACTCTAGTGATACTACTATCTAGTAAGATACTTTAGTGAATTCTTATAGAGGAGAACATAAAAAAGCTTTTAGAGAACATAAAAAGGAACATACTTGTTCCTCAGCAAATGGAATCTCAAAAAATTGAATGCTTTTTTTTCTTTGCTCTGTCCAACGCATTGAAAAACGATGGAAAATTTAATCTCGTATTTTTTCTCTCTCAACACAATGATCTAATTATCAATTTTCTTGCGCGCTTGCTGACTAACCGGAAATCAAATCAAATTCCTCTCTACACGCTCAAACGTACTGATCGAGAAATATTTAGGAGTACATACCAATTGAAGGGAGCCAGCTTCTTTTTCATATGCGTGGCGTCTTGACGTCCGTGGCTCGCACAACGAGAAAGAGACCGCGAGGAGAAAATGGCGTCGGTTAGACGCCAGTGATAGAACGCAGATGAGCAGCACGTCTGTTTATGCTCCTTCGCTAGATTTGCCACACCGCGCGTAGGCAAGCTCGTGGAGAAGATGGAGACTCTACTCGGAGGGCACGCCGGATAACCGCACTCCTCGTGCATCACCCTCTCGAGAAGAGAAAAACTACAGAGTGCCGAGTGTTGCACTCGAGGCAGCTCCAAGTTGCTGCTACTGCCGCGGTCCGTGGTAGGAAAGCGAGTGCCGCGCTCGCCGGCGTCTTCTTCCTCCTGCTCTCTCATGCTCTCCCACTCCGTGCGCGCTCGCTCTTCCGTCCGTCAGAACTGCCGCGCTGATTGGCTCTTCCCTCCTGGGATCTGCCAATTGGAGCTCTTCGCTTTCTTGACGTGTGTGTGTGCGTGAATTTTTTTCTTTTACGATGATTTTTCGTAAAATTCACTTGAATTATATTTTGGTTTGATTTAACTTATATACAAGGAATTTGTTTGCTCTTTTTGCGTAGAAATAAACTTGTAATTAGAGAGTAATAGCATGAGAATTTTTTACCACGCAGACACACATGGGAGACTGCGTGAGTCAACGATATTCTTGGCGGCAAAATATAACTTAAAATTGAATGCGTGAAATAATTCTCTCTCTCTCTCTCTCTCTCTTTAAAATCTAAAAGTGAGCAACGAAACACCCATCACAAAAGATATACATCGAGAAAATTCAGTGCATACACCATGCAGAGTCGATTATCCCCGAATGCTTAAGCTAATATTAGAGTTTGGAGGAAACCCATTTATTAAAAAGCCGGATAAATGGAGTACTTTACATCGAGGATCCAAAAGTTTTATCGAAAAAACCGAACTATTATTAAAACTCGGTATTAACTTTGAAGGAGAAACGGAAGTCGGTCTCGTCCCTCTTCACATGGCAATAATAAATAGTAACGATGAACTAGTAAAATTCTTCCTGGAAAAAAGGGTAAATCTAACCGCAATAGCGTGGAATGCATACGCCCCTGTACAGCTAGCAGTCCAATACGGCTCGAACAGCTGATAGCTCCATGCCGAATACAATAAATCCTAATAATCCAATAGAAATTATAGCATAAATTATTCCTATAGTTCCAAAAATTTCTTTTTTTATCCTTTCATTATTTGCTGTATGTGATACTAATCCAAAGGAAAGGATGTCACCGACGACATCCACCTCTATTGTAGAAACCTTACCGAATCTACCTTATCGAAGAAACTAACGAAATAAATTGGAAACTCTAAAAAACGGGTCGAAGATGTATGATTCTACAATACGAGCAAAATTTTTCCGAAAGTTTGTACTTCCTCGCGATTGTATCAATATAATTCTCAAACACTCAGCACGAACAGTTCACTCACGATCATATTTAGATTTTGTAGACGTCGAAAATTTAACGTCGTTTGAAAAAGGTGGAATTATTATTCAGTCAGAGACATTCTATCTTACTCTCAAGTGATCATCTTGTTTCCGATCTTATTATACGTGATTTGCACGAGAGAACTCTTCAATCCAGTTTAAATGCGATTCGAGATCGTTTCTGGATTCTTAATAGGGAAAACCGGGTACGTAGCCTTATTCATCGATGCTTCGAATGCATCCGTCAGAAACCTCAAACCATGCATGCCAAAATGGCTGATTTGCCTAAGCCTCATGTGACTGAAATACCACCATTCGGTCACACTGATTTAGATTTCTTTGGTCCTATCCTGATCAAGGAAAAGAAGGAACGCAATAGGAGTTTGATCACAAATTATGGTTGTGTCTTCATATGGTTATGGCTTCAAAAGCTGTGCATATTGAGTTATCTACCGAAGGTTTCTTAGCAGCTTTTAGATTTATTGCAACAGTTGACTCGCTGTCTAGGATTTGATAATTTTTAATATTGTGAACTGTCACACAAATTTTGTATTTTTGTTTTCGGGTTAGGGCAGTAATGGTTTTTTGTAAATTAAATTTATAAAATGACAAATCGAAATATTGGGTAAAAGTGATTGTATTTTATCAGTCCAAATAACATGTATCGTATAGCAACTAATCATAAGCTAATTATTGCATTGACGAGCCAAAAAAGGATTTTGTATCTACTCTAAATATCGCAAACTGCTTGACTGAATCACGCGAGCAAAACAAAATATTAACTTCGCGGTTGACGCGATAGATCGTCCTTCAACCTGGAGTGGACACGGGTGGACTCTCTCTTCTTCAGAAACAGATCCTCTGTAACAAGCAGAGATAAACAATTCGTGAGAAAAATGAATATGACGTGGCGTCAAATACTCGTCGCACGTAGTTGCGATGAATTCACACAAATCCGTTACAACGAACAAAATGCAGATCAATAGCAGCATGCAAATATAAATCATTCAATGTTTCTTGCTATCAGAAACAAATTGGCAACTTTATTAGATTCAATTTTCAAAGTATACATAAAATTGTTTCCAAAATGAATATCAACAATTTCACTAAAAATACATGAAATATCAATAATGATCGGCGTTTTGCTGGTGTCAAAATTCAATAATATATGCAATAAGTTATAAGCAATGTGTCGTGAAACCATTACATGCGATAGATTCAGAATTACTCAGATTCAAAGAAAAACGATAATTCGTGTTCTCAATTTTTAGGTTAGAAATTCATTGCTCAACTTTTATGACACAAAGAATGCAAACAAGATAGGTTGACTTTTCAAATATCTAAATAGAAATGCAATAATCCACGCATTCGCCCGACAAACGTACAAATTGTACTTAACAAATGAAATCAGAGTGAAGATCTCTGGTGCTTGCCAATGAGAGACGACTTTTAGGAAGGTTACTTGGACAATGAAATTTCCGACACGTGTGACCTGCGTCCCGCGAAGATTTGCCGGTCAAAAGTTGCACGTGTGGAATGCAGCAAGGGCAACACTCGCGAAACGCTGTGTTCGATGATATTCCTCCTCAGCTTCCTTCCTTCCTTCCTTCAGGCTTGAGAAAATGGCCGCGACGTTGTTGGACGTCGGCACACAGAGAGTAGTAGTTGAGGCGAGGGCTCCGACCAGCGGCGAGGATCGTTGGGCTGTGCGAAACGGGCCGACGGCCAAGCAACGATTGATTTTGCGGCAGCGAGCCGCGAGAGATGGAGAGTGAGCGGCAAGTATCCCCGCTTTGACGCGATGGGACTTGCGCGATCAGTGGCTAGGACCGTCTGTGTGATAGTGTATGCGTACACTGGAGGTTAGTAATTTACACAGACAGGTCTAAGCTTGCGTGTGTATGAGTGCTCTGCATGTTACAGCGACGACAGACTAGAGCAGAAGCTCCTCAGCGGTGTTGCCAATTTTGCTAGCTGCTGAGCAGCCACAGTATTGCAGTTTTTTCAGTGGACTGGCAAGACGGTGAAACAGTTACCTGCCAGATCCACCCGGTGCATTTTTGGTCGAAGAGATGTCCCTTGGCACTTGTACTCCGACAACGACACCAATTTCGTTGGAGTCAATAAGGAGCTTCTCGAAATCTTTAAATTGTTTGACACTCTAGAATTTAGAAGGGATATAGGAGACTATGCTTTGTCTAAACGAATCCAATGTCATTTCAATCCTCCTCCTTTCTCTCTCTCTCTCTCTCCTCATTTCGCAACTCAATACCTTATTGATCAAAATTGAAGCTATTCTAAATTCAGGGCCTCTGTGCACGCTTTCATCTAACCTCAATGATCGTTTTGTCATTCCTCCAGCTCACCTACTGATAGGTCGTCTATTCAATTTTTGCCAGAGCAAAATTTTATTGCAGTTCCAGATAATCGACTGTCAACGTACAAATTCATTACCAAAGCCAGACAGGACTTCAGGAATAAGTGATACAACCTTCATGAACTTTAGACTCGTCAAAAGTGGCGCAACTCCACGGCAGAGTTACAACCGAGGTCTGTGGTTATCGTCATGGAGGACAATCTCGGATGCGCACGGTGGCCACTGCGTGAGATCGTCGAGTTATTTTCTGGGAGCGACGGCATTGCTCGAGTTGCATCAGTGAAAACTGCAAGCGGCGTTTACAAATGCAACATCCTGCGTCTATGTGTGTTACCAGCGGTTTGACTGACTAACGTTTAAAAAAAAAAAGAACCACGTCGTGGGACGTGCAACAAACGTGAAACGTATAATACGGAAATGTTGACGGCACATCAGTAAT
>JAWWMK010027235.1:0-15319 GCA_035047105.1 Galeopsomyia nigrocyanea
ATATATACAGCTTAAAGTGCCGGTAATTGGTACATTGATTCCTTAAGCTGCCGGTAATTGGTACATTCACCCTATTTCAACTTCTATTTGTAAATTCTGTGCAAATGATTAAATAAAATGTCTACGTTTACCGCAAAATAAAAAAAATGAGAATGTTTGATAATATTTTGAACAATGATACTATAATCTTTAAATTAAGGTACCTATACCCAACTACGTACGCATGTTTGTATTATTAAGTAATGAAGGTTCCAAAATGATTTAGATCATATCCGAATACGAAATTCGTTTTACACGAGCGGTTTTATGCCATGAATGAGCAAACTTTCCAACTCTTCGAAATTCTTGTGGACAAATCGTCGGATCAGTGGAAAAAAAATCTACCTCCAATAAGAAAACACACATCCATTTTTTCCATTGACAATTACATTTAAAAAGTGGATGTGTGTTTTCTTATTGGAGGTGTGTTTTTTTTCCACTGACCCGACGAAATATGTGTCATTTTAACTATTCTAATATACCGAAGCATAAACCTGCGGCATACCATTCGATTCTTCTTCTTTTGCTCTTTTAAAAACACTCATCGGAATTTCGTTTAGCGCACAAATAAGCCAAATGCCGACCGTATTACTATTCTCATTCGAGTCCACCCAATACCGCCACTTTCAAAGATTCTATATAAACGTTGGCTCAAAATTTCAATTTCATTTTTCTCAATACAATTTTGCATTTCTTTGTTTAAATAAAGAAACGCAAATGTCAAAGAACTCGAAAAAAATTCCTTTCGAATAATTATCAACGTATAATGGTCAATTTCTAGTTTATTTTTTAAACCAGTGTTTATTAATCATTCAGAAGTTAACACATGATTTATCATATGAAAATAGCACGTCTTCATAATAAACGTTGATACCGAAACTTATTTTTCAGTATCAAACATTATTTTCATCTGCCAAAATACTTGTTTTTCGAAGTGGCGGAATTGGGTATACTCACTTTTTTTTACACCAAAATTAAGTTGTTCGTTTCAAAGTGTTATAACTCTGGTTAGACTTTACAAAATTATCGTGTGAGGCATTATTTTAAAGGGTGAAAGGGCAGCTTGCAAATGAGGCTATGTGCATTGAAAAATTCGCTTGAAATAAAGAGTTATGGCGATTTGAAATCTTAGTGACGGTATTTACCCAATAAGTCTACCCGACTTACCTTAATAAAATTAATTATTTATTTATTCAATATCAAATGAGCCAAGGCTAAAGTGCTATGATACATTTTTATTATTGAAACATAGTTTACGCGTAAAAATATGATATCACTATACATCATAATATAAAAAGCACTTATACATACATGGTATAACGACAAAATTTGATTTATGGAATTTTTTCAGAAATGAATAAGCAATTACATACGATTAAATCACGTTTACATATTTGCGCTAAACACATAATAATTATTAACGCGATAGTTAATCCACGACATAAATGATCAATTTTCGCGATTTCTTATTTTGTAAGTCCTGCATAAGTTCCTCATTAAATCGACTAATATCTCTTTTCCGTTGATTCCGTTATACGTCAGTAAACCGTTTGAAAACAAAATTCATTCATTTATTGCTTAATTAATTTTTTAGTAATAATCATAAAATAATACCAAATTCATCATCAAACAACGTTAATAGCTAGCTGGTAGCCGTATGATTCCTCCAACTGCGTATTTTGTAGCCTTTATAAAATAATATGCATTAAATCATGAATCTCGATGAATAATCTACACATACGTTATTTGGGTCACTAAAGTTCATAAATTACTAAATGCGAATGAAGGAAATGCATATTTCAAAATGTGCCTCTATACATAAACGTGTTCTCGCGGTGAGAGAGAGAGAGAGAGGTTGTTGCACTTACCGCGCGCGCTAAGTATTGAACCTTCGCATGTATACACATATGATAATTTTAGTTTAACTTGTAATTTTTTCAAAACTGTGTTGCACTCTATTCTACATAATACTAGATTCAAATAAGCCTATTTTTACGATAAATGAATTTTTATTGTAGTTTTCAAATCTCTCAGTGAATATTTGAAATCATTATTTAAAACCACCAATGAAGATCGGGAATCCCGTTTTGGAAATATTAGATTGCTGCACTTTTAGAAATAAAGGAGTAAACGCTTGATAATGATATAAGCGTCGCAGCAATTTCCGCAGCCCATGTGAATGAATGTAAAAACGTGTTACTTCCGAGAAACGTATAAGGCATAACAACATAGCGTCTCGGATTCTTTTTTGTCCATTTAGCTAGACAAGTTGACTTTGACGTGCAGAATCAAGCGAGTCGCTCTTGCCGTGACGAGTTCGTCTGCAGCTTTCACTCACAAGCTGTATATAGCTGAGCGTGAATCGCATAAAATAGTTAAATTGCCGCCGTGCGTTAGGCTGAAAGAAGAAGAAGAAGAAGAAGCAGAAGAAAAAAAAATGAGGTGCATATAGGTATCTCTCAGTCAAGCTGTTAGGCGGCGGCATTCGTGTAACACGCGCAGTGGAATAGGCAGCTCGCTCGTGCTTTACGTACTTTGCGTTCGCCCAAGGTCCTTCGTGTGTGATGCTAGCTCGCAGGTCCTCTCAAGCATACGGCACGTCTTCTCACTCGCGAGACTATATTTACGCGTAAAGACGAGTAACAGGTCGCAGTTACTCGAAGCAGCTCCTCGCGAACGGCGAGAGGCTCTCTTGAATTACGTAACCCGACGACCAGCCGTGTAGTTGATCGAGCTCTCTCGCGATCTTTTTCAGACTGAACCCACTTTTCCGCGCTAGTCTCTCGCACACTCGTTGCCGTTTTATTTCACCTGCCAACGGCTACGCGCCTTATTTTCTCCACGTTCCCCGTCGAAAGTGCATTCATAGTGTCAGTCTGTAAACTACCGATCAGAAAAATGAAGTTGCTGGTACAATCGTTGCTTGCGATTGGTTTGCTTTGCCTCACATCTGCCGGACCTGTCGACGAAAAGTCAGCGGAAGGAATGAGCGACAGGACACTGTTCATCAGAAGCTTACCTGGTTATCCTGGTAGCAGGAGCAATGTTTATGAGGTTTACATGGAACCTTACCTTTTTGTGAGCACTCATTTTTGATTACCGATTTTTTTCATTAATTTTTTCTTTGAGAGGTATATTCTTCAACCTATACTCATCAGTTTTAGTAAATATGATATTTTTTCATTTTTTTGTACCTCGGCACTTTGTAGTTTTTAGTTGTCAATGTTTTGATTAACTTTTTGACGTAAACTAACAATTTTTTATTTCATTCGTTGAATAGAACAAAATCAAGTGACAATTTTCTTTTCCAAGATAACGTAACGACAAACAAATGAAATGTCTCCGTTTTATTTTATATTATAATTGAACAGTTTTCTATCGTAATACTTCTGTTTTTCGATTATTACTAGCTTATATAAATGACTGTCTACAATATGAAAAAAAAAACTGGCAAAGCTTTTAGATCATTCGTCATTCGCATTATTTACTTTTTATCTGCTTGCATCGTATCTTTGTTCAACTGGCTAATGACAGTAGGCTTCTTTAATAATTCATCAAATTCTTGATGGGCTCATCAATCTTATGTGGTATCGTTTTTTTGGTACTTTTTGAACTATTAATAACGCATTATTTAGATTAAAGATATTAACGGAAACTTTTGGTCCTTTCAACTACATTGATAAAACGTAAATTTTTGAATACATTATTAGGATAGTATAACTCTGCCATTGCTTAAAATAGATTCCCTTCTAATAGCAAATGTTATAACTTGACGTAAGCGTTATGTATAAAATATATGCCCACTTTTAACGAATAGAATGTGGAATCGTTGTCAGATTATTTTTATTAGCATGTCACCAATAGTAAGAAAAAAAGTTCTCATAACGTATATGTATATATTTATGTTTTTCAATAACAGAACAAAATTAATCCCTCACAAAAATAGAGTTTGCGATATCGCCCAAATTAATCGATCTTTTACAACTCTAAAATTATAGGCAATAGGTTTAAAAGCTATGGTAGAGTTAAAAGCTCTTGGTGAGGATGGAAATCCTGCAGAAGGGCCAAGGGGACTTCTCACATTAGAACAACTACCAAATGGAGTGAGAATATACGGAACGATATCAGGACTGGCCAAGGGTCTACATGGTTTTCATGTACACGAAAAGGGAGATTTATCTAAAGGCTGTGGCTCGGCTGGACCTCATTTCAACCCTTATTTGGTACGTCTCACTAATATTTATCGTTATAAATAAGTATAACGATATTAATTAGTATATCAAACGCCAAATATTTTTTTAATTTGTTGCTAAACTCACAAAATCAAAATGATTTTTTTCAAATGGATAAAAATAGGGTACGGGTGCATTGAACGAACAATTGACTTTTTCAATGATTTATAAAGTTATAGTTACAAAGTTAGAAAAGTAAAAATTATACATATTTTATTCAACATTTATTTGTTCTTTTAATCATCTGAAAATTGTTCAATCAGACTGTTCATGCGTTTATCATGTAAGTAAGTCTCTCCTTCTCTCGAACCCCGTATCCGTCATTATCTCCTTGCGAATTTTGTTAATATGATCGTCCAACTACATACCTGATAAAAAAATTAAATCGCTATAACTTGTTCCGATTAATTAAACTATTTTCTGGAAGTTAATACGTAAATTTGTAACACTGAATAACTTGGTTCAGATACGAAACTATAATTTGCGAAAGACTAATAGAAAAATTAGAATTTGGGATGATTTGCATAATTGATAGGATAGTTGTCGGTAAACAGTGTACGCAGTTAAAAAAAGTTGAATTGTTTAGTATTTGATTTGCACGAAAAACATGTTTTTATCGATGCGAATAATATTGGACGAATATAATTATGTTGAAGGTGAATCACGGTGCTCCAAATGATCCTTTGCGTCACGTTGGTGATTTAGGCAACATTGAGGCGGGCGAGGACGGAGTGGCTCAAATAGACGGTGTCGATCATTATTTGACACTGACTGGTGTCCGTGGTGCTATAGGCAGGGCCGTGGTTGTGCACGAAAAACAGGACGACCTCGGTCGCGGCGGTACCGAGGAAAGCGCCAAAACTGGAACGGCTGGCGCTCGCCTCGCTTGCGGCATCGTTGGTTTCATTTAGCTCTTCCGCCGCTGCCTTTTTTTCTACTCTCCTTTTTGATTCCCTCTTCAACTCAGCAACTTTTTTTTTATCAATCACCTACAGCGTTTCCGTAGCCTTCGCAACGTTCCCTGTATATTTTATGCATAGTTGTAGCGAGATGAAAAAATATATATATATACACGTTGCTAATCGGTTTAGTCAAGCTTCCAATTTAGTAGCCAAACACTTCCTTGTTGACATCATTTACAAATTTAATCGACGTTTTTTTATATAAGTTTTTTTAGTGTGATCATTCGTCAATTCCATGGTATTAATATCCAAATAATATTTTTACAAGATCTATTTTTGTAAAACTGTTTTGAAAAGTAACGAGGAAAAATAAACAATTTTTATGAAATTTTTAAAGCTAAAGATGTTTTTAATGCGCTTTCTTCACCCATGCACTGGATAGAAGATCTCAAAATAGTTTATTTTTCAGTCTTGTACCACAAAGGTAAGCATAAAAAAATTGTTATTCAAGTCGAATAGCGTATTGACGAACTTGATTGATATAATCAATTATAATACGTGACAACGCACGATAATAATAAAAATGTATCAGGAACTTATTGATAATACTGATCACAGCAAACGTCACATCAAATCACGATTCAGAAATAACTTGTGCAAATTAAATTGCTGTATTTCAAGATTGACGTATGTTCTATAAATCAATGATCCCATTTTAAAAGTACGTTTGCTTAGAAATTTTATTATTCGGTCGCTCTACATATTTTTTCTCTTTTTTTACAATCGATTGGTCGCATAATTGATTTTCATTTACAGTAACGCGTCGTTAGGTATACTTTCAGGAGAGAAAATATACCAAATCGTCGCGGAAAGTATATTCCAAGCTCGGTTCACGTGTGCGTGTGCAAGTAACCCGCCTTGTCAACTACTCTTTTACCTTGACTAACAATCAACATCGCTACAATCGATACAGCGATGACGACGACTACTGCGGATATTCCAGGTAGTGGCGCGACTTTACTTAGCCTGGGTGCTTTTTTGTCGTTTAATTTCTCCTATACAAGCGAATGAGAATCCATAGAGAGAGAGAGAGAGAGAGAGAGAGAGAGAGAGAGAGAGAGAGAGAGAGAGAGAGAGAGAGAGAGAGAGAGAGAAGTTGGAAAGCTATAATCAACTTATACCGAGAATGCGACAGTTGAAGTTGCGGCGTATAATTGCAAAGATGTCATTTGAAAGACTTTTATAGCAAGTGGTTCAAAATGCGATACGAGGTTGTCGTTGTTCGAGTACAAGGGTTCAGCCGCAGTTGTCCAGCGATTGATGGTCAATGAATCCAGACGTTGGATCGTAAAGGCAGAGCATGCGGCAATTATCAGCGTCGCCGCCGTCGTCGTCGTCGTCGTCGTTGGAGCAAGCGTCGCGAACTTGCAGCTGGTGGGCGCAAAGCTCGTTGATGGCGAGTCGCAGTCGATGCACGATTTCGGGCGAGGAGTCGCGCCGGGTGCAGGGCGCGTCCGGGCGATGCTGCAGTGGTCGAGTCGAGCCCGCGGTGGTCGTCGTCGTCGCCGCCGCCGCCGCCACAGCTACGTAGTACGGCATATGCAGTCCGAGGTGCGCTGCGGGCATTGAACCGTCAGCATTAAATAACGATCGCTTCCTCCCTCCTCTCCACCCTACCCTCCTCCCTCCTTCCCTCCCTCGACGCTGCTGTATACTCTCCCTCGTGTGTATGTGCTGTATACTCTCCCTCGTGTACATGTACGTAAATATCGCACTTATTATCCCCCCTCCCCCGCCGTGGCTAGCTACAGGCAGGATCTAGAGCAGCCCAGTTGACCTATCGATCGTCCCTCGACACTGCAATAACAAAGAAAACCGATCGCTAATGCTCAACCACCCCGCACCCGACTCGCTGCTGTCTCTCTGCTCGTCATTGTCAACGTAGTATCCACGATGACGTTCTCATTTTTGTTCACCTGTATTCTGTGCCAACTTACTTCCGCCTCCAAATTCATTATTTATTATTTCAATAATTCAATTATACCGATTTCATGTGCTGGATCATTTGCGCACAAAACAGTCATCCAAAATTCGACACCGCCATTACCGTGTATTTTAAATGAGAAAAAATGCTTTCATTCTGCGCACGATTCCAGACAAACCACCGAACCGATTTTAACGAGCGAGGTCTTATTCTCTTCGTCATTTAATTCCTTATGCTGTCCCTGTCTTAGAATTTTGATTTTGATCCCAAAGCAAATTGTACAAAAAAACAATGGAGGCCAAATTTCAAAATATAAGACAGGGACTGCATAGGGAATTAAAAAGCGAAGAAATTGAGACCTCATAAGTTAAAATCGCTTGAGTGGTTATCTCTGAATCATGCGCAGATTGAAAAAATATTGAAATATATATATACATGTTTTGGCTCCACAATGATAGTTGATTTGAGTGATACTACTGTAGATTACTGAGGAATTAAAGAAATTAAATAAAAAGAATCATTTTTCGACGTTTAAAATTTAAAAACTTTAAGTTTTTAGGTGACTATAAGCCCTTAAGCTTCCGTCTTTGTTTGCTACTTTTTGTACAAAAGCTACAGCAATACTGCACTCGATAATTTCTTCAAATATGCATGACTTTCTTGACTCGCGACGTTATTTTCGAGCGTGTCGAAACTCTGTCGTCAAGCAATCGGCAAACCTATACGTGTACTGTACACTGTCGAAGATGCAGAACGCGATAAGTATGGTACGTGCCCAAATGCAACTGATTATCTTTAAAATTATCAAACATTTATGACAACCTCTTTTACGCTCCTAATCAATGCAATTGCAGTGCAATTTAACATTGCATGTTCCTTCTTTTACGCCTTAAATTTTTATTCTCCTGCGGACATTAATTATTGGGAACAAAAAACTGTTCGATTTTCTTTGTCACGATTCATAGTTGCCATCAAACTTATTTGTAAGTTGCTTTGAAAGAAGACCGAAAAATCAATCGATTCGTATGTTTGAAACATTTTACTGTTCTTTTTTCGCAATCATTCGTAAGTTTCTAAGCTGGATGTAAGTTTTCACGCACATCTAAGTCAAACATCGACTCGGATAAAACAATTTTATATTAATTGGTCGTCAATATTTTTGATCGAATTATGAGACTCACTCTCACCTGGCACGTCATCAGCATCTTCTACTAAATTTTCCAAAATTTCGGCCAAGTCATCATCAATGCTGGAGTTGATTCGGCCGCATCTTGCAAATAACGCGAAGCAGTTTGTTGCCGCCTGTTTGATATTTTTCCACATAATAAGTAGCACACATCTTGGAATAAATTTTTTTTACGTTTCAATATTTTTTCAGCTTTTTTTTACTCATTTTTTTTGTACTTTAAATTTTTGTTACTGAGACATCGACGACAATTTGAGGTTAAACATCGAGTTTGTTTACTAAAATGAATTTAGTTATTTATACAATGTATCTGTTCGAAATTCGACCAATGATGATTATAAGTTTTTACAAATGATGAGATTAATTAATTATAATGTATCGAATTGCTTTTTCCATGCAAAAAATAACTTTGAGAAAATCTTCTGCGACAAGCGTTCGTCGATCATTATTTATAGCCTCAATCGCAAAAAATTGCCAGTTATACATCACGAATCTCGTATAAGAGAAATCACTATAATGATAACAGTTCCTGTTCTGTTCAATATGCACTTGCGTGCACGAATGAATTATGATTTAGAAGAATGCAAATTTCAAACAATAATCATTTTTCTGAAAATAAACTTTCTTATATTCTTTGAATTATGTCTGTTGCTAAACCAAACATTGACAAGTTTTTTTTTTTTTTTTTTTTTTTTTTTTTTTTTGGTGATCTGTATTGATTATTTGATAGCATTGATTATATGTATCCGCTTCATGAGCTTTTCATGGTTTAATGGGGTGTTACCAAAATCTCAGCTAAGATAAAATAAAGCAAAGAAAAAATTGGACTGAATCGTAAATTATATAACAATTTGAATATGTTTCGACAAAATAATTTTGACACGTCATAATAAAAAATTTATCAATCCACGTGCAACAGTGAAGATTTAGTGTTTTATTACAAACTTTATATTGGAATTTGACTAACGCAATAATATTGATTTATAAAATATTTATAAAAAATTTTCCAGTTCAAGTTTCAAATAAGAAATTCAAAACCAAAAGTATCTTCAACGCCATCTTACAGCAAACTTTTGAATAGATTACATTCGAGTGCGGAAACTCGCTCGGTAAGGTCGCTGTCGACCTATTCAACCTCAACGTCCTCAACTCCATACAAATGTTTTCCCGCCGGTTTTCATTATTTGCCTGGAATCGTGTTTATTATTTTATAACTGTTAGTCCGCTTTTATATTGCAAAGAAAAATGGTTGAGACAAGCGATATTGAAATAATGGAAATTGATGAACCAACAACAAGTGGATCATCCAAAATTTCTGCACGAAAATCTGCGAAATCTAATGTTCCCTGGTAAGTTTAACGAACTGTTAAGGTTAACTTTCATTATTTTTGAAAAAGTTTTTTTCAAATTTCATTTTTTTGATGAAACAATACTTTCAATTGCTAATCGTAATGTATTGATGCCTATCCCTTTGATTACTAAACTTAATTATTAATTTAATTATATTAAAAAATTATATGACAATACATTTCATTTATCTAATTGTTGTATCTTCCATTTATAGGATAGAAAAATATCGACCACAAAAATTTAGTGATATTGTTGGAAATGAAGATACAGTAGAAAGATTATCAGTATTTGCGCAACATGGAAATTGCCCAAATGTGATTATTGCAGGCCCACCTGGTGTGGGTAAAACCACTACAATTCTTTGTTTTGCAAAAATACTGTTAGGCCCATCATTCAAAGACGCAGTTTTAGAATTGAATGCTTCTAATGAAAGAGGCATTGATGTCGTTAGAAATAAAATCAAAATGTTTGCACAAAAGAAGGTAAGCAAAATTGACTAGAAGATTTCTTTTGAGCACACGACTACATACATATTTAAATAATTTTCATGTTGGTGTTAGGTCAATCTACCAGCAGGAAAGCATAAAATTATTATTTTGGATGAAGCTGACAGTATGACAGATGGTGCACAGCAGGCACTTCGTCGAACTATGGAAATATATAGCAGCACAACTAGATTTGCATTAGCATGTAATAACAGTGAAAAAATTATTGAACCAATTCAATCTAGATGTGCTATGATTCGATATGGAAAACTGACTGATGCTCAAGTATTAGCAAAAGTTCTGGATATTTGTAAAAGAGAAAATGTAAATGGTTTTTCATATATTTGTAGGTAGAAGCTTTTTTTCTTGCCTTTATTGCAATTTTGTTTTGTTTAGGTTTCTTATACAGATGATGGTTTGGAAGCTATTATATTTACTTCTCAAGGTGATATGCGTCAAGCTCTCAACAACTTACAGTCTACTGTTAATGGCTTCAATCATGTCAACAGTGAAAATGTCTTCAAAGTATGCGATGAGCCTCATCCTTTGCTTGTTCAAAGTATGTTAGAGATGTGTGTCCTAGGTGATATCAGTAAAGCATATGGAGTAAGTATTGAGTATATAGATACAACTCTCTGATTAATTGTACGTCTTCATACATTATTATAACTTTTTTTCAGATACTAAAACATTTATGGGATTTGGGGTACTCTCCTGAAGATATAATAATTAACATATTTCGAGTGGCAAAAAATTTAGACATTGATGAATCATTAAAATTAGAATTTATTAAGGTACATCCAATATAGACAATTTCTTATATTATACCATTATATAAAAATAAATTCTGTTTAAAAATTTTAGAACATCGGCATTACACACATGGGAATGGTCAATGGAATCAACAGTCTTTTACAATTAAACAGTCTTATCGCGAGATTATGTCGTATTGCGTTGGACAGAAAAAAGACATCTAGTTCGTAATGTACATGTAAGAAACACAAACACGTTATTTATTTACAAATCGAAAACTTAAAAGTAATGAATCAATAAGTGAGATCATTTCACAATGTACACATTTATTTTGTAATCATATATGCTCAATTTAAAATTAGCATATTATTCATATACTTTTTTTAGCATAATAAAATTTTATATTTTAAGAAAGTTGAATCTTTTTATAATATTCCACTTTGATTTAAAAATCCTAATTTATACTACCGTACTAACGTTAATTATTTACTTCAAATCTTATTCGTTGATGAAATTATCAATAATACATATTTTTGAATACACAGTATGTACACCATTCTGTATCATTATGAATGATAGATACAATTCATAGTAAATGCAATATTTGAATTTGTTCAAACACTTTTTTGATTGCTATTGTCCAAGCAACAACAAAAATGTATAAACGTTGATTTATTCAATGATTCAAATTCGAATAATATGAACTATTAGTAATTATAGGCTTCTAAATCTAATTGTATTGCAATTGATTGCTTGCAAGCAAAATTTTCATTCAATTGTTAATCTAAGAGTTCATAATCCGTATGCTTGAATAAAAAGTGCAATTGTTAACTGTAAATTAAGAAACGAACTAATAGCTAAAATTGCAATTTGATGCGTATAAATATATTGCGAAAAATGAAATATCAAGATAATATCAAGAATAGCTACGATGATTATCCCTTTATAAACAAGCTATAAAACTACGATAAGTATAGTCGAGTTTGGTTTGACCAAAGTCGGCATCGCATTCAAATAAAATAAATCGCAAATCTACTGGGTAGAAAATGCGCGTGAATGAGCGCCTAATATCATCAGTACCGCAATTGATCTACACAGTTGCGTACAAAATTGCGTAATAATAAGTTGCACAACGACCTAAAAGATAAAATTGAAAAACGTACAAAGCACGTACAGAGTTAAATAAAATCCACAAGCAGTTTAGGATTAAACTGCTGTGGATTTTAACCGTCAGCACCACTTCTCGAGAGAAAATTGAGGAAGGTGAGAGGTTTTGGGCTTGGGCGACGACCACCTGAGAGCACTTTGGCAAGACTCAGCGCGAGACGGTGTCCTGGGCGGTGGCTGAGGCGCGGATTCCTGTTGCTGAGGCGAGTTCGACTCCGCTCCGTTCTCTAGGCAGCCGGCCAACGGCGGATCTCCGCGATAATTGCGCTTGGTGGGCTTTTTCGAGGGAGTGTAGGCGTGATCGTTGTTGCTCGTCGACGACGACGAGATCGTGGGCGGTGCGCTCTCGACCGACTGCAGACTCGTCGCCCGATGCAGCGACAGTCTCAGGGGCTTTTTCGGAGGCGCCGGTCGACTCTTGCCGTTGCTGCTGTTGCTGTACTCCTGCGCGCCGTAGATCGCCAGCGAGGCTTCCGAGTGCTCCGATGCTCGGGACTGCATGTCCTGCAACAAGCGACAACTCATTTTACATTTCCAATGGAAGGAAGGTCGAGTTGCAATAAAAGAGGTTGAATGGTCGCTGTACCTGGCGCCTGTAGTAGGTAGGCTCGGAATCGAACTCGTGGCTCTGCGTGAGCAGCTGCTGGGACTTGCGGCTCTTGTGATGAGACTGCGGGCGCATCGACTCGTCGATCCTCGGCGCCCGTCGCCGCGGCGATGCGTTCGAGGAGGGGCTGTAGCCCTGGTAGTTGCTGGCCGGCTGGCCGAGCTCCAAACTGGCCGTCGACTTGGTCATCTGCTGCTGTTGCTGGAGCTTGCCGCTGTGTCGACTGCTGCGAGACGGTCGCATCGCCTCCGCGGACGCTTTCACGTTCGGCAAGCTCTGTCGAGTGTCCGTCGTTGCTGTCGAGCTTCTCAGTGCCAAGCCACTCGATACCAGTGCCGTGACTTGCGGTCCTTTTTGAAATACCTGTGTGTGGGGGTGCCGAGCATGCCAATTTACTTGGAGTTGTCGTTCAATTGAAATGAGAGAGATAGAGAAAGCGCCGAGCGGAGTGCCCGAGAAAAGCGCCTCATTAGAATAAGAGCCTGTCTAAATCCTTCTCCAAAGCGGAGCTTTCGTAGCGAGCATTTTCCGTTCTACTTGCTACTCTATGTACACTTCCATCAGATTCAACTTCCCCCTTCTTTTTTTAATCTCCCACTCGAACTTTCAGTCATTGCCAATTGTGTGCTGTGCTTTTTAAATTTGAGTGGATGATAATCTAGCTGAGTGGAGAGAACAATACGAATACGAAACTCACTTGTAGATGCTCCTGTCGGGGCGAAGAGGCAGCCTCGAGATCCGCGGAAATCTCGGTTCTGGGCGCGAGCAAATCGCGCACCTGCTCCTCGAGATAGCTGATTCGATGGGTCAGACGGAGATTGTCGGATCGAAGGGTGCGCAGTGCCGCCAAAGAGTCGTTTCTCCGGAGGACGACCAGCTGAGCGGCGTCGGGAGCCACGGCCAGGAGACGCGCCAACTCGCTTCGTCCCGCTCCGACGACCAGCTTTCCATTCACCTCTAAGATCCTGTAAAAGAACAATCGGATATAACGAGGCTCTTGCGAAGAAAGCTTCGAGTCACGTGAAAACCTTCGAGTGTCTATCGAGTATTGGGATTATAGCGTTCGTTGGCCTCGCGCGGTCACGTTCATTCATGAGATGGACAGTTAGGGCTGAACTTGCTAATTTCGTTTCCGACAACGAGGACCACGGAGGGTCCTCTTGACTACGTGACGAAAATTAAACGAAAACGGAGATCGCAGAGAGAGCTAATGACAGCAGCAGCAGGCAGCATTCATACCAAATCGAGGTAGCTCTTGCACGTAGGTTCGTTGTTGTTTGCGTCTGCGTGTACGCTGCTCGCGGTGCTTCGGCTGAATGAGCCGCAGGTGCAATTAGCGGGGGCAACCGGCGAACATCCGCTCTTTTCCCTCCCAGCACCGCAGCAGCAGCAACAGAGCAGCCTTGGGTGTGTGTGTATCTACTTCACGCTACGCCGACGACGGAGAGGACGAGGGGGACGACGATTCACCCGACGAGCCTTGGGAACGGAATACCAAGATTGCTCATTGTTATATTGCCGCCGCCGTCGCCGCAGTCGCAGTCCGAGGTCGAGCAGACGAGGCACTTTCGCGACTCACGGCTTACTGCCGCCGCGGCGCGATTATTCGTTTAGCCGTTGATTGGATGTGCCGCGTATATATCCCCAACGTCAACGACCGCCTTCCCTTATATATACTATAAATATATACACTGAAGAGCGTAGGCTCAATCTATATAAGTAATAATGAAAGTCCTATCATCCGCGCAAGCCAAGAGTCCCGTTCGCAATTCCAATCTCCTTTTCACTTTTCTCTATTTTTTCTCGCCACCAGCAGCAACAGCCTATACGCTAATTTCGAATGAATATTAAACATCCAATTCTAGCTCGATACAGATCGCGATCATTCAATAACCAGTCGATTTGTGAGCTGTCGATAAATAGAATATGATCGCGTTATATTCTAAAAATACTCTCTGTGCTCATCGATTCTCGCTCGCCGCGCGATAGTTACATATCGAACCGTGACTACAATGATAAACGTCACATTGTTTCTATATATACCTGTCTCCTTTGCATAAGCCGGAATCCTCGACTGCCCAATCTATGTACAATCCGGCAGCGTTCTCTCGTGGTGCTGCGCCAAAACGAGGACTTTTCGGATCAGCGCTAACTTCCACTGCGTGCACCGTCAGTTGCGTCGATCCAGTTATACAACTGCCAAATAAAATCGTTGCTATGAAACTCCGCTCGGAAATTCATGAGATTTCAGTCGAGCAGCGTTTCACTCGCTGTATATAGATAATGTACCTGAAAATTGTGTCGCTCTTTTGCTTTTCTTGAGTCTCGGCGAGTTCTAAAGCAGTTTGCAGAGCTCTGCTTTCTTCTTTCAAAGTTAGGAGTTCTAGTTCTTCTCTTCCCAGTCTGTACTCGAGTTCTGCTTGTTGGATTCGTACGTCGATGTTGCTGAAAATGCAGCATTTTTTTTTCACCCGTTGAAATTATAAAGTTTCGCGTATTGCGGCGCCGACTTTCAAATAAAATATTATGCGTGTCTATACACAGTAAAAAATTTTACTCATTTTCGGGACATCACTTCTTTTGCTCGATACTTGTTTTGAGTCAATAAAATTCG
>JAWWMK010027246.1:0-15302 GCA_035047105.1 Galeopsomyia nigrocyanea
GGAAAAAAATTATTTGCCAGCGACAAAATATTACATTCTCTAGTTATAAACGCTAAAAATAAGCTGATGGGTGCTTTAAAAAAATCAATTTCATTCCAGGAGATTTTGGTCATCAAATAATCGCATTTTTGTTACAATCACCCATATGTGTCACAATAAAAGAAATAAATTAACATAGCATACAAACAACTCTTGAATTCGGTTGTCTACTGCAAGGTTTGCATCCTCCCTGCCGCTCCGCTCGGGTGGTACAGCTACATTATCCATTAAGATAACTATTTTTCAGAATTTTTCAAATATTTCCGGTCATTATATGACATAAATTAACAAAGTCGAATAACCGGTGCGGGGATATTTTACACATGCTATAATGTAGTATATCAATAATTCTTTATTTCGGCCATGTACTGAATGGTTTGAATCTACCTCGCCGCCTTGCTCGGGCGGTACAGCTACACTGTCCATTAAGATGACATTTTCAAAACATTTGAAATATTGCCGATCATTAAATGACATATAAAACTAACAAATTCGAATAATTGGTGCGGGGAATTTACACCGTTTAGTAATGTTTGTTGCAGATCACCCTCCATGGTATATTTCACAAATAACACTATCAATGAACAAGAAGATGTAGAAAATATCAGCGTTTTCTACAAAGTTTTATAATCGTAAAAATACCAAAAATAGCCTCACCGTCTCCCCGCAGTCCTGTTTCTTTAAACTCGCAAGTGACTAGCAAGTCATAAAAATCGACAGGCTACTCGAGATCGACGCCCAAAACACAGCCACATGTACTTTTCACGCCGTTTCCACGCGCTTTTCAATCTACGATGTGACACAGTGTTAGCAAGACCTGTCTGCCGAATAAAAATGTAGAATATATTTTGTCATTTTGTACTACGACTATTACGGTAAATACCTAATTATATTATGCATTTGTTATTTTTCAATTTTATATCGACTTTGTGACACCATGCATTTGTATTTTTTAAGAAAAAAGAGCCTGACGATGTTAGCGAACTAGCTAATGAAACGTTGCATATAAAAAATATGCTCCAGTATTTTTCTTCTTTTTGAAAAAAACACACCTTTAGCCCTCTTCAGATCGCTTTAAACCTACAACTCATAATATAATAGAATTAGAAAAAGAATATGATTACAAAAACTGGATAGAAGAGGCACAGGATAGAGATATGTGGCGGTCTCGGGTAGATAAGGCAATGAACTTCCGAGTTCCGAATGCTAACTGATAATAATAATAATAATAATAATAATAATAATAATAATAATAATAATAATCGAAAGTTATGTAATTGTATCATACAAAAAATATCTATAACAGTAGGTCGAAGACAAAATTTGATGCAGTATTCAATAGAAATTAAATTGAAAAATTTTTTGTTAATAAAACAGAAAAACAAGAAATGTTTAATAATTGCATTACTATTAGTTTCAAGATATTGATTTAATTCATTAATACTGCATTGTAGTGAATTGAAATACAGTGTTAAATAAAAATTAAATTTATTTCTTCAATAGAATGTAGATTATTATTAATTTTTTTTTGTGTGATTGAAACTCAATTCAACCTCGAATTATTGAACACAATTTTTCAATGAATACCTATTTTACTGATCAACTATATTTATTATATAGGTTCCGTAAAACTCGATGCAAACTTTGACCACCATTTTTCTCAAACTGTACGATATGCTGCTATGATGAAATTACTCTATTAAAAGAGATTTGTAATTAATTTTTCTTACAAAATAATTTAATGATACTTTATAATAAATATTTGAACTTTGTTCTTACTGCGTGTCCCGTGCATAGAGCTACCGTGACACGTTCTATTTTTATCATTTTGAGTACAGAATCGTAATCTACGACCTCAAGTTAGTCAGAAACACCCTCCCAGAGTTCATTCAAACACACAAATCTAACAATAATCGCAAAAATATCTGTGGCCTTTTTGCGGGGCCTCATTGATAGCCCTCAATATAATTTTTAAACTAAGTCAGCTGATTCATATGTAATTATTATATGTAAATGGATGTAACTTTTGATTAATAAAATGAATTATTAATGTTTAAGTGTTCAGTTTACAGTTTCAAAATGAGTTGTTGCTTGATAAGCTCGATAATATTTTGTTTGAGTGATCTCAAATCAAAGCAACCTTCTTTTTAGAGGTATGCAATGGTATATCCTAAGCAATTACCACTATTTTATGCAATTATTATTATATACTGTATATATTTATATTTATATTTATATATTTAATAAATGTACATTTTAGTGATAATTCCATATATTTTTTTAAGCTGCTTTCATAATCTTTAGACAAGCCTTTACAGTTAAAAAATTCATTGTCAATCCAAACTTACAGTAGTTTGCGCATCGAACCTTAAAAGAGAGCTGCCACTTATAGCGCCGCCATGTTTAAGAGATCTCAAGATTCAAGACTGAATTAGAGGAATTCGAGCGCAGCCATATTGTCAAGATTTTATTTTATAAACAAACGATAGTTTGAGACATTCATCTGCGCGCGTAGCGCGCTCTAAAGTCTTAGTAGTAATAAATTACGTACCTTACACCTAAAAAGAAAAGATTGCTATGATTGAAGATGTTTCGACCAGATATTATCAAATTCATTGAGCAATAACTCATTTTAAAGCTACTTCCATAAACTTTAAAAAGAGCTCTCGCACGTTAACAAATTCATTCTTAAGGACGTTTGGGTGTTTCATGAAAACATAGGGAATTATCTGAATTTTTAATATCTTGTACTTAGCAGCCCCATAGACCCGTATGAATTTTTTCAAAATTTTGGACCATTGGAATTGTGCCGAAAATTAATCTCAAACTTCAACTCTTATACGCAGGCTCTTATGGAGGCTACATTAAAAAGTGATTTATGTAAAGTGCAAGTTTTTAATAATCATAGAGATTGTTCTGAAAAATTATATACACAAAGAATAAATATTGTAGAAGATAGGTGCCAAGTTTGAGTTGAGCTTACCATTGAAAATTTTAAGTTATTAAATATAATGTGAACGAAAACTCGAGTTTGTAGGTTATGCAGGGAGGTGCGCGGGGACCAGAGCGGCACGCGCGGTGAGAGGGGAGCTCCCCGCTCTTCGTTCTACCAATGAAACAACTGAACTACCTTAATCCAAAGTTATAGCCATTTACGCATTTTAGTGAATTACGTGCCTTACACCGAAAAATAAAAGTAGATTTGCTATGGTTTCAGATATCTCAGACTAAATATTACCGAATTCATCGTGTGACGACTAGTTTTAAAGCTGCTTTCAAATGCTAGGAGATCAGTCTTCACACTTTAACAAATTCATTCTCAATCCAAATTTACAGGAGTTCATGTGTAACAATTTCGTATTAACCACCAATCTTTTTTTTAAATTTTTGTTGGAAAACAGCTGTAAAACTTTTTTTAGACGATAGATCTGCTTGAAAACTATTTTTCTACCTTTGTTCGCATATTTCCAAACATATAAAAAAAGATTCATTAAAATCCATCGTATAAAGAAGCCATACCGATTAAAAATACTCACACACATACATCCCCACGGCAAGACCATAAAATCGCAACTTTGTCGTCTCCCCATGATTTCTATGAGAATATATTGAACAATTTTTGATTGATTACGTGCAGAAGGTTCAGATCTTACAAAAAAACTAATATTGAAGCATAAAATGACAAAAACAAAAAACTATAGCGAAAAAACCACAATTTAAAAAAAAAAACGAAAACAAAGCTTCCTCTCCAAGTAAGCAATAATGCAATTTTTGTTTAATTTTGGTTTCTTATTTTTTTCCATTCTTCAGATGTGTTTTTTTGCACAATTGTAGGTATGAGGTTGCAATTGAACAACTGACTCCTTGATACATTCGTAATTCTTTTAAAAATAATTCTTTTACATATCTAAATTCGTTAGTATAAATTACGCGATATCTGATATTACATATAACTTTGCCTATCCAAGAATTTTTGAAGCCCAATTATCTATTTTTAACTCTAACTTCTGCACAGGCTTTGTTATTGAACAAATATTGATTAGAATGTCATCGAATGAATCGTCTCCAGATTTCGTATTCATGAAACTTAAGTTTTTATATCACAAGACGCCAGTACCGCAAATCAGCAAACGAAAGTTCCTGTATCGTTCAGAAAAATCAATAAATATTAGCACGTTTCCTCAAACTAGTATTTATAAATCAATACGCTCTTATTATTTATTGATTTATTATATGTGAGATTGATACAGTTATGTTTTATGGGAGACCAGTGCTTTAAAATAATGACTTTTAATAAAATCTTGTGTAAACGTAAAAGGTTTTGAGGTTATATTAGAAGTCTATAGGTTATAAAAGAATATTCGCGATTAAATAGAAACGATACTTATTTCAAAACGATTTTAATAGAAGGGAGGGGTACTTAGAGAGCAGCTCAAATAGTTTGTAGCAATCGAGCATCAGAATCGGATGATGACAAATTTGATGACAAATTAAGGTAAGTCTACCCCATATCATCACTAAGATGTCAAATTGCCATAACTTTTTACTGTAAGCGAATTTTTCAATCTACGTAGACTCATTTTAAAGATGCCCGTTTACTCTTTAAAATGATGCCTCGCACGATCAATTTAGTGAAGTCGAACCAGAGTTATAACACTTTGAAGCAAATACTTATTTTTGATTTATAAAAGTGAGTATACCCCATTCTGCCACTTCGAGAAACAAGTACTTTGGCACATAAAAATGATGATGTTTGATACTGGAAAATAAATTTTTGTATCAACATTTATTATGAAGACGTGCTATTTTGAAATGATTAATTATGTGATAATGTCTCAATTATTAATAAACACGATAATTGGTCAAAATGAATTTTTTCCGAGTTCTTTCACATTTGCGTTTCTCTATTTGAACAAAGAAATGCGAAACTATATTGAGAAAAATGTAATTGAAATTTTTACCCATCGTTTATATAGGATTTTTGAAAGTGGCGGTATTGGATCGACTCGAATGAAAATTAATAAATATTTATGCGCTAAATTACGTTCTGATAAAAGTTTTTGAAAGAGCAAAAGAAGACGAAACGAATGGTATATGTCGCAGTTTTGTGCTTAGCTATATCAGACTCGAATGCTGTCTATTCTAAATTTGAAAAATTGTTATATTCAATTGTAACAGAATTTTATCCTGAAGATAATCTGAGTTTATTCTCAATGTACACCTTCCACTAAATTAATTTTCCACTGGAGCATCTCAGAAGAGGAATTACACTAATTAACTATATCAGACTAGTTAAAATGACACATATTCGTCCACAAGAATTTCAGAGAGTTGGAAAATTTGCTCATTCAGAGCATAAAAGAGCTCGTGCAAAGCAAATTTCGTGTTTGGAGATGATTTAAATCATTGGAACATTCATTACTTAATAGTGGCTCCGTTCCGCATTGAAGTTCTTTTTCTGAAATTTAAGCCAAATTTAAGCTGTTAATTTGGCAATGACAATGTATAAGCATACTGAGCATAGAAAAAGGACTTCAATTCGAAACGGAGCCAGTATAAATTTAATGTCATGGCACCGCACCGCCTAAATTAATTTTCCACTGGAGCATCTCAGAAGAGGAATTACACTAGTTAATTATATCAGACTAGTTAAAATGACACATATTCGTCCACAAGAATTTCAGAGAGTTGGAAAATTTGCTCATTCAGAGCATAAAAGAGCTCGTGCAAAGCAAATTTCGTGTTCGGAGATGATTTAAATCATTGGAACATTCATTACTTAATAGTGGCTCCGTTCCGAATTGAAGTCCTTTTTCTGAAATTTAAGCCAAATTTAAGCTGTTAATTTGGCAATGACAATGTATAAGTATACTGAGCATAGAAAAAGGACTTCAATTCGAAACGGAGCCAATATAAATTTAATGTCATGGCACCGCACCGCTGTAGCAAGCGTAACCGGTTGAAAATATTGACATGATTAATCACATGATGAATCATATGATGGATCATGTGATGAATTATGTGATATTTTCAACTGAAATAATCACATGATGAAACATATGATAAATCACATGATGAAACACATGATAAAACACATGTTAAAACACATGATTTATCATGTGATGGATCATGTGATGGATCATGTGATGGATCATGTGATAGATCGTGTGATGGATCATGTGATGTAATTTTCAACGAGCTCTTTCATTGACCGTCATGTGATTAATCACGTGATAGATCATGTGATGGATCATGTGATGAATCGCGTGATGGATCATTTGATGGATCATTTGATAAATCATGTGATGAATCATGTGATGTAATTTTTCACGAGCTTTTTCATTGACTGTCATGTGATTAATCACATGATGGATCATGTGATGGATCATGTGATGAATCATGTGATGGATCATGTGGTGGATCATGTGATAGATCATGTGATGAATCATGTGATTATTTCAGTTGAAAATATCACATGATTCATCACATGATCCATCATATGATTTATCATGTGATTAATCATGTGATTAATCATGTGAATATTTTCAACCGGGTACAATTGAAATACGAACAAGTGGCGGAATGGGATAAAGGTACATTATTTGATTGTATACGTTTATGAAACCGCATTGTTAACATGAAAATAAATAAATTTATATGGTCTGTTTTATATTGGCAACAGGTGTAGTTAGATTTTTGAATTTTTCACAAATAAAATTTATTTTTAAAGTGTAAAGATTTTTGTGCTCTTTGAGAAAGCATACTGCCAATGAACTTAGCAGCAGATCTGTTAAGCTTGGTAATTTTCATTTTTTCGTAAACTAAAATAAAATTGACAACGGATCTTGAATGTTAAACCCGAAAACATAAAAAGGGTAGTTATTAAAATTTAACTGCATTTTTTTGGCGTTGAACAATTAATCTATTATAATTAGGTATGTAGATTTATAAAATTGTTTTAAGAAAATATGCGAGCAATATGTTATTTTGCGTAGCGCCCATATTGCTGATTTTCAATTTTGGATATCTCGAAACCGAAAATCCTGGAAATGGAAGTTTTTGTGGAGATTATTTTTATGAGTGAGAAGAAAACATTTCAGCTCTTCAGAACATCAAAATAATCATTTTTTTTCATTGAGCGCTAAATTCGTAATAGCTAACTTGTTAATATGCCTCGACATTAATAATATTACGTACTAAATTCTGAAAATTCACCGATTTTTAATAAGGTAGGTGGACCCAATTCGGGACTATATCCAATTTGGAACTAATGCTCGAATTTTGAGTTTATGCGTGCTATAGTGGTACGACCCTGTGGCATTATGTTTGTATTATCAAATAATGAAAGTTCCATAGGTTCAAATAATCCCCAAAGATGAAATCTGTTTTGCAGCAGATGTTTTGTGCTCGGACGACCAAATTTTTCAGCTAATTAAATTTCCATTTTAATGAATATGTATCATTTAAGTTAGTCTCACACATATTAACATAAAAGTACGATATACCATTCGATTCGTCTTCTTTCACTCTTTCAAAAGCACTCCCCAGAAATTTTCTAGCGTGTAAATAAGCCAAATGACGCGCCAATTACTATGGTCTTTCGATCGCTTTCGATTGTACCCAATTTGGGACTACATCGAAAATTAATAATGGATTATGAATAAACATCACAAAAATGTTTTTTCACGTTCCAGTCTTGAATTTCTGTGAATAATCAAAGACAAAACTTGACAGTTAGTCAAAATAAATTTACTTATTCCACTTATCAATGATAAAATATCGATTTTCGTGATATTTTTGAAAATTAATGTTTATACGTAACTGTGGCATTGCCAGATCATGCTAATTAGCTTATAATACTTGAAAAGTGAAAAATATTGATGTTATAACTTACTTATATGTATCGCGCACGATTCAGATACTAAAAAATGCCCTTTTGTCAAATAGTCCCAAATTGGGTACACTGACTTCTCATGTCGAAAAAAAGTAGTTTCATTCAAAGTGCTACAAATCGGGCTAGCATTCATCAAAAAAATCGCATGACGGCTCATTTTGAAGCTCCTTTCATAAGCTTTAAAATGATGTCCGCGCGTTGAAAAATTCATTCATGGTAAAAAGATATAGGTGTTTGAAAAAAGTAGTGACAAATTGGGTACAACTACCTTAGGTAATCTTTTTTGTAAAGCTCAAAACTTAAGTGATTCTAACATAAAATTTTAATTGAATAAAAAAAAATCCTACAACTGACATGCTTTGAATTCTCGCGCTTTATTCGTTTCGAACCAATAATAGAATCAATAGGCTTTACATCGCCACATTTCTTTTTATAAGAGAATTATAGAGGTTAAATTGTTTGTGTATGAAAAATATGAATCAAAACAGCTCGACGAGATCTCAAAGCAGCTTTTGTAGTTGAAACTTGAAAAATAGGACTTCCAGAAGTCAACAATTTTTTCCAATAATTTTATTGTCCATAAAACGCTCACGTAAACAGAAGGATGAGAATGAGTTTGCAAACGATGTTGTTATTATTTACAGCTATAAAATACAATGCTCATTTGCAGAAACGACCAATTGCGTATGTACGTGCGCATTGCGCAAGCGCTCGAGAATAGAAGAGCGAAAGTGAGAGAGAGAGAGAGAGAGAGAGAGAGAGAGAGAAAGAGAGAGAGAGAGTTAGCGATATGAGGAAAAGTAAGATGGAGAGAATATAGTAATTAAAATCTCAAAAAATCGAAAAATTCGAAAGTTACAAAGAGGAGAAACTTTAAGACTCTCTGTCTCCCCCCCTCCCCCCCCCTCTCTCTCTCTGTTAGTGTATATCTGTCAGGAAGACTAGCTTGCGTTAGCTTGCGCGCGCAGATTTGCACTATTTATGCTACGGTCCTGCTCTGACCAGTGCTATTGGTAAAGCTTGTCATCTCCGTTCGCAACTGCTGGATAGCGGAAAATGCAGAGTGCGCCTGTATCGCAGGCAAGGAAAAGCAATAGCAAGAAATAGAGAGAGCCAGATGCCCAGATAGAAGAGATAGAGAGAGAGAGAGAGAGAGAGAGAGAGAGAGAGAGAGAGAGAGAGAGAGATGGATGAAGGGAGTGGGAGGGGGAGAGAGAGCAGTGGGTCAAAATATACTAGGCTCTTCAGTATATTCTAAACAACCGAGCGACGCTCACTCGCTTCAAGTTTGACTCCTTGAGATTGAATTCAGCTCCATCGTTCATTTACTTGTCCATTCATATACCTCTCTTTCTTTTCATCTTCCTACCCCTCACTCGCTGTCTCGAAGCACATGATAACCAGTACTACTCAAGCCGATGACGTACTTGAAGATCATAGCAGAATATTGTGGACTCTTTCTTTCTTACAGTTTTCTTTCGCTTGTGTATTCCACGATTAATACATGGATGCATGCGCGCTATGCAATCAAATAGATATGTAAAAGCACACAGTGGCAACAAGGAAGGGAACGGCGAGGGGGGAGGGGAGGGTCAGTGAGCAGCAGTGCTTTCTTTCTATATAGCATGTATTCTCATATCCCTGGATCTTAAACTATGCTTTAATCAATTTAAATCTCGCGCTTTAACCATCGCTGTTGCTTTTTTGATTCTGTAGAAATATTACTGCACTTGCAGGTGCAAAGCTGATCAAAGCTTGCTAGTCTGTTTGTTTTTTTCATTGCCTCTCTATATCTTCCTCTCTCTCTCTCTCTCTCTCTCTCTCTCTCTCATTCACTCACTCACTCACTCACTAATTCCTCGTGTCGCAGGGTCAGTGTGCTCTTCGCAGCCGATCCCATTGCTGGAAACTCTTGTTTTGTTGCGGCGATCCACTGCCCGCTAGTCTGTTTGTGTGCGCGTATAGCCAATGATGTATGTTCAAGGCCGTGAGTAGGGCCGAGGCGGAGGAACACCTTGATTTACTTAAAGCAGCATTGCTGTGTGTTGTGCGCGACCTTTACTGCAACTCATCCCGTCAAGTCCAGTTGTACAATGATTTCCACTTCATTCTCTCTGGAATAGCATAGTCTTCTGCGTAACCAATCTTGCCTGGACTACCCTTTTATGGTGAGCTTTCTCCTGCACTGCTTTCCTTACTTTTTCAATGAATATTAAGAAATTTTGTTAAAATTACAAATCTGTCTTGGCTTAGAAAAATTTATTCGCAATCGAACTTCCCGTTTTACTTTATAATGTTGGGCGATGTACTTTGATAATTTGCGGAAAAGTTGCTTCAACGTTTACATTATTTATTTTCTAAGCAAATTCTCTTAATTTTCGATTGAAAAAATGAATACGTATTTCTAGCATATTATGAAGTTTACTTTCAAGTAACTCGGCAACCCTTGAATACTTATAATTGTAGTTCACTCACATACCAGTCATTTATCGTTTAATCTATGCTTAAAAATTGTGAATAGTAAAAGATTTGAACAACATTATTTATAGGTAGTAACTATTCTACACTCATTTTGCTGTATTATTCTCATGAAAAGAGTACATACTTGTAAAAAAATTTCATGTTTAGACATTGCATAAGTAAAATCATTCATGTCGGCCATGTGATTTTTTTTTTAAATTTTCCAAAAAGCACAAAAAGTTGGTGCAATTTCGTACATATACGATTCAGAAAAAATTTCTCAGTGTCGAATAAAACTATACCAAATATCCAGATTTTTTTATAACTTGAATATTTTACCTTTTGCTTTCTCGACGAGAAAGCTTTGTAACGGTGACAATTTTCGATTGCGTAATTTTGATGTTTTTCTAGGTTTTCAAGGACGCTGATATCAAAAATTATATTTTTAGGAATTGTCCGGAACCCAAAAATTTTGTATTTATATGTGTGTGTGTGTATGTGTGTATGTGTATATGTGGTCACTTTTGGGCAACGTTGTCCTCTCAGTTCATGGTTAATTGCAGACGAACGTAGGTTCCCAGAATATCGCTACTGACATTTTCGAACAACAGCAATTTTTCAACAGCGTTTGCTTCAAATTGTCGCATAGATGATGGGTAATAAGTCTTGGCTTCGAAAACGGATCGGAACATATTGCAATTTGCAATTAAATGAAGAAAAAAGTGACTTATTTTCGTTTTTAGATTTTAACTTTCTTTCTGTCATTTCAATCGTAAAATAAATAGCGCCATTATATTCCTCGGAAAATTTTATATAAGGATAATATATTTCCAAAATTTATTTTGAGTTTTTAATCACCGCCATTCTGCAATGAAAATGGAAAAACTATGAAATCGTTAAAATGTTCAATTGTTTATAACTTTTCTAAAAAGTTGCGATTGCATTGTCCAATAATACAGTACAATAGTAAATTTCATAACGGCTAATTAGACAGAAATCTGGCATCAATAGCACTAATAATTTGAGAACAATTCCGGTATAAACAATTAAAAAAGTTTGACATCGTAAAAAAAGCTATAAAATTAAAATTTCAAACAAATACGCATATCACCTTGAAAGACACCTGAATGACTATAACTTATCTCATTTTCAAATTTGTATGCCTTTTCTCGCAGCGCAATAGCGTTAAATGTAAAAACGCTTAGTTGAAAAATGGAATAAAATATTGGGAACCAATAATTTATTTTTCCAAATAATACCATATTATTCGCAATTTTGCATTTTCGCACATTCCATTAAGAGCATTTTTTCAATCAGCATGTTTGATCAAAAATACTATAATATGCTATTATTTCCAAAAATAAATTATTGGTTCTCAATTTTTTGTTCCATTTTGCAACTAAGCGTTTTTACATTTAACGCTATTGCGCCGCGCCGCGAGAAATAGCACAATAAAAATTTGAAAATGAGATAAGTTATAGTCATTCAGGTATCTTTCAAGATGATATACGTCTTTCTTCGAAATTTTAATTTTATAGCTTTTTATGTGATGTCAAACTTTGATATTTTTTAATTGTTTATACTGGAATTGTTCTTAAACTATTAGTGCTATTGCCAGATTTTTGCCTAGTTATTCGTTATTAAATTTACTATTGAACTGTAATATTGGACAATGCATTTGCAACTTCTTAGAAAAGTTATAAACAATTAAACATTTTAACGATTTCATAGTATTTCATTTTCATTGCAAAATGGTGGTGACCAAACATTCAAAATAAATTTTGAAATTATACTACCCTTATGTAAAATTTTCCGAGAAATATAATGGCGCTATTTATTTTACGATTGAAACAACAGAAAAGTTCAAAGTTAAAAACGGAGAAAAGTCACTTTTTTCTTCATTTAATTGCATTAATTGCAAATTGCAATATGTCCCGGTCCATTTTCGAAGCCAAGATTTTTTATCCATTATCTATGACAACTTGAAACAAATGCCGTTGAAAAATTGCTGTTGTTCGACAAAGTTTGGAAACCATATTTATTGGTGTCAGCAATCCCGGACTATAAATTTATGAAACTTAGCAGTCACGCTTATCCCGCCTAAACCTGAAACTGTTAAAATTTTAAAGACGATTGATCAAATTTTCTTAATGTTATTGAATTTTCAAAATTCGTCGATTTTTTGATTGTTTTCCATTTTTAGAAATATCGATTAACCCGGAATGGTTTGGGCTAATAATTGGCTTGGAATGATAATTTTTTTTATTAAATACTTGATTAACAAAAATTTTTAATTTATTTTTCGATAAGCACGATTTTTTCTTATAAAACTATTAAATTTGAATGCTCTTCGAAAAAGCATACTGCTAATGCAATTAGCCAAGCTGTTAGCTTGGTATTTTTTATTTTTTCGTAAACTAGAATTGCTAAATATAGGCTTCGTTTAAGCCTTTCTATGTGTGTATGTATGTAAGTATGAGCGCATGCACACTCCAACAGAGAGACGCCGTTGCGAGCCGGCCTGCGTGCCGCATTATTTCAATGACTGGACGCCGTGCTGAGCGGAGCTCTTTTAGATGATTAATAAAGTTTACTTTTGCACCTGGTGCTTTGTGTTTTACCTTCCTCCTCTGCCCATATACCATCAGGTCATGGAGCGCAGGCCACGCTACTCACTGCGCAAGGAGGATGTGTAAAAGGTATTTAGTAAAAATGAAAAGTAGATCATGCAAGTATAGGCAGTATTAGAAGTCTGACATTTTGCAAATTCGTTCGCGGTGCTGTTCTCTGCCTACTAAGAAAGTAATATAGCGATGTTTAGATTGAATCGTAAATAGAAGTAATAAAAAGACGAATCGTTAGAAGAAAGAGAGAACAAGCACAAAAAGCCAAAATGAAAGGAAATGTTTCAGATGATAGACGACGCGAGTGCCGAAAAATTACAATACGCGAGTGCCGTAAAATTACATTATATGAGTGTCGCTGAAATATACCACTCGAGTATTTTAGATCAAAATAGAAATGCAAACAAGTGATTTAGAAGTTGATTTGAGGTTCATAGAAGGCATGAGGCATGCTTTACGTGTCACGGCATGTTCAACGAGGACGCGACGCCATGACACTTGGCTTGCGTGTTTAGACAAGCACGCTGAAAGAGGAACTGGAGAGCACCGCCATGTTGTTCGGTGTTACCAAGTAGCAAAGATTTGTTGCCGAGAGAACACACTACTCATGAGAGAGGTATAGTGAGTGAGTGTGCATCTTTTAATTGAAAATTAAATTTTATAATACAATTACCCTGGCCAACATACCCGGTCGTCAGCCGCTCGTCGGCTGGTCATCAGCTGGTCGTCGAGTAATCGTCAGCTCAATACACTAAGAATGCATGGTTTCTCATCGAGTTCTGATCAATTGTTGATAAATAATGTGATTATCGATAATATTATGGCCTAAAAATAGAAACTGCTCTAGGAGCTGCGATCTTTAAACCCTAGACAGATTAACCTAAAAACTTAAAGACATGAACCCTGGCAGTGTTAACTTGTCTAGGGTTGAAAGCTCGCAGCGCCCAGGGCACTTGGGTTTTAGTGTTTAGGTTAACCCGTCTGGGGTTTAAGCTCGCAGCGCCCTGGGCAATCGGGGTTTAGTTTTTAGGTTAATATTTCTGGGATTAAAACTTGCAGCGCCCAGGGCAATCCGGTTTTAGTTTTTAGGTTAATATTACTGGGTTAAAAGCTCGCAGCGCCCAGGACACTTGGGTTTTAGAGTTTAGGTTAAGCCGTCTGGGGTTTAAGCTCGCAGCGCCCAGGGCAGTCGGAATTTAGTTTTTAGGTTAATAATTCTGGGATTAAAACTCGCAGCGCCCAGGGCAACCCGGTTTTAGTTTTTAGGTTAATATTACTGGGTTGAAAGCTCGCAGCGCCCAGGGCACTTAGGTTTTAGTGTTTACGTTAACCTGTCTGGGTTTTCAGCTTGCAGCGCCCAGAGCAGTCGAGGTTTAGTTTTTTGGTTAATATTTCTGGGATTAAAACTCGCAGCGCCCAGGGAAATCCAGTTTTAGTTTTTAGTTTAATATTTCTGTATTTAAAGCTCGCAGCGCCCAGAGGAATCGGGGTTTAGTTTTTAGGTTAATATTTCTGGGGTTCAAAGACGCAAGGCCCGGGGAAATTGGATTTCAGTTTTTAGGTTAAGCACGCTGGGGTGTAAAGATCGCAGCGCTAGAGTTCTGAGGTTTTAGTTTTTAGATTAACCTGTATGGGGTTTAAGCTAGCAGCGCCCAGGGCAATCGCGTTTCAGTTTTTAGGTTAAAATTTCTGAGGTTAGAACTCGCAGCGCTCAGGGCAATCGGGTTTTAGTTTTAGCTTAACCTATCTTTGGTTTAAAGCTCACCGTGTCCAAGGTAATTGGGTTTTAGTTTTTAGGTCAACTTGTCTAGGGTATAAAGCTCTAAGCACCTACTGTCTTTGGGTTTCAGTTTTTAGGTTTATTTATTTTAATATTAAAGCTGGCAGCGCCTAGTGCTATTGGGTTCAAGTTTTTAGGTTAATCTGTAGACGGCTTAAAGCTTGCAGCGCCTAGTGTTATTCGGTTTCAGTTTTTAGGTTAACATATCTACGGTTCATAGCTCGCAGTGCCTAGTGTTATTGGGTTTAAGACTTTAGGTTAACCTGTCTAGGATTAAAAGCTCGCAGCGCCCAGTGTTATTGGGTTTAAGGTAGCTTTCTAGTCAAATTTTTATTTTTTTTATTTTTCAACTTAGGTTTTTGAAATTTTGTATATATATTCTACTCGAAAAAATAAAATTTTTGATGCCCCCCAGATTTTTTTTCATATTTTAAACTCATTTTATCAGTATTTTAAGCTTTTATCAGACCTAAGTTCAAGAAGCTCCATGCGCATTCCACTTTGA